>CAJQZP010001507.1:722500-800000 GCA_907164705.1 Parnassius apollo | reverse complement strand
TCGTGGTTAGTTCTTCCCTCAAGCTTCTCAAAGCATAGCATGCAGAGCTGATTTTGCTCTCTATATTATTTAATTCATATTTTTATTTGATCACTTATTCCAATATGAGAACCTATTAATAACGAAAAGGCTGATCTTATAGAGTTAAGGCTTCCATAAGACATACCTTCATAAAACTTTACTGTGAGATAAGTTATAATTTGTGAAATATTAGCAGTATTTGTACTAATATTGTTAGAGGAACAGTATATAAGCCAGTCCCTGAGGTAAGGTAAGTACTGCCTAAGTGTATTTTCTGATACTGAATTCAACATAATGTTGGTGACTTCCTCACCAATGCCTGTGCTTAAAAATTTCTGGCGGAGAGCACACTTGCCATCAAAGGTAGGTTCTTGTGAAGAGAGTGCGGTGATCTGTAATTACACAGGGTAAGTAATTTTTTATTGGGTTGGAAAACAATAAAATCATTTACCAACAATTTTTTAAACAGTGTGAACCAGGGCTGCGTTGACCAGTAAGGTACAACAACTATGCCTTCCGCCTTATCTAAAATTATTTTTTCTTAAGTTTTTAATACTAGTGAAAATGGTGGAAAAGCGTAGAAGAAAAATTGGGACCAACATAATGTAAAAGCATCTACATTGATTGCATTAGGGTCTGGGTGCCACGACACATACTTTTTGCACTTAGCATTTGTTCGAAAGGCGAACAATTCTATTTCAGGTGTACCAAAGGTCTGCACTATTTTCCTATAATACATCTGCCCTAGCTCCCACTCAGTGTGTCCAATATTCTTCCTTGATTGAAAATCAGCTGTGACATTATTCTTAGTGTTAATATATGATGCAAAAATCCAGAGTTTACTATCTTCATACCATTGCCAAATTTGCCTAGCAATATCATACTAGTGGGGGGTATTGTATACCACCTAGCCTGTTTATATAAGCTATTGCAGTAGTATTATCTATTCGTAACAATATTTCAATGTTTTTCAGATTCTTTGTGAAACTCTTTAGCCCGAAGAAAGCAGCTTTTAATTCTAAAGTATTGATATGTAATTTTGATTCTTGTTCTGTCCAGGGTCCACTAACTGTCTGTCCAGCACATGAAGCACCCCAACCCGTGTTGGAAGCATCAGTGTATATTTCTAAAACAAAATCACTCTTTCTTATTGGGCTTGTAGAATATTTAACTTTTTTCAGCCCACCATTTCAAATCCTGTTTGCAATGGTTAGGTAGTGAAATTTGTGCATCATAGTTATTATTATATTTTAAAAGTGATAAGTATTTATGTCTCTCAAGCAGTTTTGTATATAACATACCATATTTAATTGCTGGACAAACAGATACTAGTGTTCCTAACACCTGAGCTAAAAATCTTATAGAAAATAATGGTTGCCTACTTAATTTTTTAATCAAGCGGAGGCAATTTTCTCTTTTTTCTCTTCTTATAGAAAAGACATGTTCTCTGTATTGAAAACTAGTCCTAAGAATTTGCACTGGTGTAAGGGGGTGAGACTACACTTACTAATATTGACTATAAATCCTAAATTAGTAAATAATTTTAGAGTTAACTGTATCTTTTGAACACATTCATTGTAATTACTACAAATAAGAATAAATATTGAACCAGGCGTAACCCATCTTCTCTTAACCTGGCATTGATTGGTTTTAATATCTTTGTAAAAACATAAGGTGCTGAACAAAGGCCGAAAGGCAGTATATTAAACTGATAAAGTTTGTTGTTAAAATAAAAACGTAGATATTTCCTATGATCTAACATAATACTTATCATGTAATATGCATCTTTAATATCAATTGTTGCCAAATAATCATCTTTGTTAATTAATACTCTACGATAATCTTCTAATTTTAAATGATCCATTTAAATAAATTTATTGAGTTCCTTTAGATTTAAAATAAATCTAAAATCCCCATTTGGTTTTTTAACTAAAAATATTGGGGAACAAAATTGGTCATGCACTGGTTCACAAGTCTCTTATAGCCTGTATAGACAACAACTTATTAGTTTCTATTTTTAATTGACTTAACTCAGTTAATGAAAAATTATTATTTAAGGAAAAATTATTTTGTATAGGTATGTGTTCAAATAGAATTGAATATCCCCTAACCCAATTGAGTATGACAGGTTCATTAGTCAATCTTTGCCAATTATTTATATAATATTGCAGTCTTCCTATCTGTGGTGTAGGAACCTCTAATATTGTCGAGGAGGTAGTGGTTTCTGTTGTTGTTGCTGCTTGTTTTTGAGCTTGGTTACTCTGTTCCCCCCCCAGCCTGGTGCTCAACTGAGGAGAGCCCCGCCAGTTTAAAGTTTTTGTTTGCCCCTTAAGTCGCTCTTGTTTTTTTTAAGATCTTTTCCAGATTTCTGTATAATTTTTGCATTCTTTATTCTTTCTGCTAAGTTTGTTCCGAATAAGATCATATCTGAGTCACCCTTTACAGTCTCTTTAAGGTTGTGATTTACTGCATTAGTAATTAAATTTTTTAAAGTTTGGATGCATCATTTATATTACGGATTATTACAATTTTGTCTCCGTTCTTTAATATGGACTCTAAACCAGAGCCAATAGCAGTCAATACTGCAGCAATTTGTTTTTGTTTTTCTTTAATAATTGTATCCCTTTTTAGCATAGATGCTGAAATTGCTGAGATACATTTAGGATTCAAAGTTGGTGCTATTAATCTTGGCACATTTTCGAATGGCATATATTTTTCCATAAGCCTCTCTCTTATCTTCCTTTTTTAGGCCTTTGCTCAGAATGGGTGTCCATCTGTTTGCAATTTCAGGGTGAAGAGGTGGACCTTTTTCCTGTTCTATGTTTATTTCACCCAGAACTGCTAATGCCTCAGCATCCAAATCCTGTACCTCTGGAACTTTATCAGGCTGATTTCCTGATCGCTAGTAGAGGCCTGGCTATTTAGATTTCCCAGAATCTGCAATTCTGATTGAGGTGATTCAGATTCCTCAGGTTTTTCTTTTTCTATTAAGATATCATTTTCCATCTCTTCTGGCCAAGATACCTCTGAATCGGATTCAGATGTCACTGTTAAGAAACAGAACACAAATTACCTTAATGTTTATATATTCTTTATGAAAATTTAGGGACCATGTCTAATATTAGACTTCAGTCGATTCTCGTCGTCTATTGGTTTCGAACGTATCATTCGGCTTCCGTACACTTCAGAGCAATATTTTGAGTGATAACTTTTTAATTAGTTTATTTTCGTTGATTGTTTTTGTAGCCTCGTTGTTAATTGTTGTTTTTGTATTCCTTGTTATTAATTGTTTTTGTTATTTCTTGTTTTTAATTATTTTTGTTGTTATAATTTAAGTGTTCAGATTTTGGTCTAAATATGCAGAGAAGGAAGAATTCGATGTTAAATAGACAATCGCGACAAATGGTCTATTCAGTGTTTAGTTACATGAAAAAATTAGGTACTGCGAAAAACATCATAGACGTATATAAACAGACTACTGCGGCGACTAATGTCTCAGTAGCTACTGTACGGCGCACCGCAACACCAGATTTTATGGAAGACATATCACCTCTTCCTTCTTCTTAATAAAATAATCAATTCTAACCACCAGGTATACATTAAATACTTTATAGTAGATAATAAAATAACGGGCACGAATATCTGCAACATTACTGTATCAAAGTAAAAGTTGATGTGTTCGAGTAAACATTTTCATAAAAGTCGGCGAAAATATTCAATTACGAATTGAAATAATAAAGTTACCCAACAATTTTGCCCGACAGTGTACCTACCTCCGACCACAGTTTATCTGTGCTCACGACTCGTGTCGGCAACTACTCGTATACCTCTAATCTTGCAAGTAAACTTGGACATAACTTTGTTGTATGTTAAAGAATTGATATAATTTTTATTGAAGTCAGTTGTACAAAAATTTTAATTTTAGCAATAGTTAATTTTTTTAAAAGTTTTTATAGCGTGAAAACTATGCGCTTTGTTATAGCGTGCAGTGGAAGCGGGGCTTACATGAAAATTTTATGTAGTGTCCTGAGCGGTGCCTTACAATATCCTCCATACCGATTTCAATCACGGCGGCCAGTCTCAACGGAGACTAGCCATCTGAGCAGGACAGGGTCATACTGCCCGAATGTATGCGTAAATACAAGTGCCTTTTCTATTCACTCACTCTCGTAGTGCGGTGTGATGGTAATCCGACACGACACGAGTTCGGACGTAAAACGTTATTACGTGCTTCCCGAAGCACAAGGGTGAAACACCGCCAACTTAATGATCCAGGCTGCTACTAAGGATTTTGTTAACAGAAATACCCAATAACTGATTTTGGCCCGACTTTGGATTCAAACTTATTACCTCATGATTAGCAATCGCTTTTATGACCAGTAGACTAACTGGGCGGTAAAATGATGAGTGACAAAATTAAATCCAAACTCAAGCAAACCACTGCAAGACTTCAAGATACTACAAGCTCGTTCTGCGTAGAGGGGCCCAAAAAATAATATTAAAAAACTGAACGTAGCCGGGATAACTACGACCTTGGGATATCAAAAATCTCAGTCTCTCCCGTGACTATGGGTGCTGTAAAGCACCCGAAACGTTACACAAAAAAAATTTAATTAAAACCCGATAAAATCCGTAAAATTTGGTTTATGCAATGTGTACTGTTTGAGTAAATTAATATTACGTGGGATTCTTAATCGAGTGTAGATGTAGGTGCCTATCGGCAACAGCATTCCACATAACATTGGATGAACTTTGTGTTCGTTTTCGCCACCCTTATACGCTTTACACGCGAATTGACGATCAGTACCAAACTACTCGCATCTTTGACATTGCTGGCCGTCGCTGCTTTGAGACTTTCGCTTAACGTACAAAATGTAATATGCAAAATGTAACAAAACGTAACAAAATGGCTATATCGCTATAACTGAAGACTTAAAGTTAAGCCTTAAAAAGTAGCCTTAGAGTCCCTCACGCCATCACCACACTGCAATTTGCACAGTTATTAGTAATTATCATTCAGAAATGCCATGGGCCATGACTGAGTTTTGTAGCGTTCTTTATGGGTGACCTATATTCAGCCGTGAAGGTTGTGTTGGGCTAAAATGATGAAATTAGTAATGAATTTAGAAACAACAAAGATATTTATAGGTTAAAAAATCCATTTTAAAAAGCTTGCTTACAGTTTAAAAAATTTAAACGAATATGGTAGAGCCATGCGGTAGCTATATTATGATTGTAGCATAAATGGTTAGTTTCAACCGGGAAAGGACTATGCTGTCACAGAATACTAACGTAAAATACCAACTTGTTGTGTGGTGATTATAGAGTACCGGTGAAAATTTTTACTGGTAACGAGGTATTTCATCTTAGTCTTCAGGGATGGCAACGCATCTGTACTTTGATTCTTATTCGAGAATAAATGTAGATGTCTATGGGTAACAGTTACCACTTACTATCAGATGGACTGTGTGCTCGTATGTCACCCATATTTTATTAAAGAAAAATGCTTCTTACTACAAAATATAGACACATACAATCGTTACATAAAGCCCAATAACGACCTTATCGATAGCTGTATTTATTTTAGTGATTTTATTCAAGGAAAGACTGTTCTTCAACGAAAGCGTTTTGTAGAAAGTTACGGATTTTCTTTCATTCCTTGCATATTAGAATTACTATTACTATAGCTATTCAGAATTAAAGTACGTATACATTTCGTCCAATATTGACGGTAGTTTTTATTTTGACTGTACACAGGTTGTTGATTTAAATATTCAACTTGACTGGATTCAATTTCTTTAAGAACATTTATATTGCTTAGTATTTCGAGGGCAAGTCTAAGATGTAAACACTACGTACAACGCACTTTTTTCTATTAGGTTGTAAGATTGCTTATTTCATTACATAAGTACCCTGCCTTAAAGTCCATCTCGGTAGGGATCATTCTTTTATCTATTTCTATCGCTAAGTTGCAGTGCGTACACTGCTGTGTTCTGGTCAATGATCAGAGAGTTATTTAACAGGCTGTGAGTCATTCTATCTTAGCCCTCAGAGGTGAAACCGCATTAGCAGATTTCTTTGCTTGAAGTTGTTGGCACCCATGGGTAAGTGTGACTTGTATGTGGATAGTACGTTCGTTTGTCATTTAAATATAACAAAAATGCAGATAACTTCAACGGTTGCACATATTGCTAGTAGTGAGATATTTACTGTTGCTTTTTTTCCTTTAGATATTTTTGAATTTAGAACTGTGGTAGCATAGAGGCTGAACTTTGCCTTTTGTTTCATAATACGCAATCAATCTGATCCCGATTAATGTTGGCGGACATAGACATTTCTTCAGGAATACCGCAAATCATGGTCCTGAGCTATTTGCGAACAATTTCCTGCATGTCTGCTAAGTCTAAGTGACTGTGGCTCAACGACACTTAAATCTGATATTTAATCTTCATGTTATTAAATTGATGTTACTAAAAAGGCATTAATCTTTACATATATCACTAAAATGATGTTTAATATTTCGAATTCAATGATTTTTTCAATTTAAAATTTATAATAGCATTAACAAATGCCTTTAATACCATACAAGAGGCAAAAGTTATATAATTTACAAGGGATTATGAACCTTTAATTAAAATAAATACTTACTTTATCTTTATGGTTACATCGAAAAATTAAACTTATAATGAAAGAAAAGCCGCCTTCAATTAATTAAAATTTGGATAGAAAAATTAAAGCTTCGACTATAAAGTGGAAACAATTTTATACTTTAAAATTGTGTAAAGGGGAAAGCCGCCTTAAATTTTTGTGTAATACCTTTTTATGTGTTGATCTTGTAGCGGCGTGCAGTATCTAAATTGATGGTCGGGATAAAACCAATAAGAGATGGAATGCAGTATATCGGTATCGTTTAACTTAGTAGGTTCGAATCCCGGGTCGGACCAATATAAGTTGTTGAATTTTTCACTCAAGAAATTCTTAGTCCGCATTTCTTCCACCGTCAACTTTGACCCAGAGTCAGGAAGTTGGCGGCGTTTCACCCTATGCTTCGAAAAGTACTTAAAGCCGTTGGTCCTGCGCCTGATCTCTCTTCGATCGTGCCGGATTGCCGATCCATCGGACTATAAGAGTGAAGGATAGATAGTGCATTTGTGCTTGCGCATATACTTGGACACTATTACCGTGTATTTTGCAGATGGCTAGTTTTCGTTGAGGCTGGTCGCCATGACCGAAATTCGGTCTGGAAGACATTATACAGTTACAAAACATGTCCACGTATTATTTTTTTATAGGATAGGGTGACAAAAGAGCACACAGTCCACCTGATAGTAAGTAGTTACTGTGGCCCATAGACATCTGCATCTATCCTCGATTACGAAGTAAAATGCAGATGCGTTGTCATCCGCGAGGACTTGAGTTGGAATGCCTAGTTTCCATTAAAAAGGGTCTTCGGTTCTCTACACTCACCATACGAAACACAGCAACATTAAGCTACTGTTTGACGTTGGTATTCTGTGAGAGCGTGGAACTTCCTCGGTCGAGCCGACCCATTCGTGCCACAACTATACTACTAATATAACTGCAGCGTGTCTCTACCACGGAAAATCATAACGGTATATCATACTTGATGACGTATAATTAAGTAAGTTCGTAAGTAAATAACCATCACCTCGTTTTGTGATTTCATCCGGTGGTTGTTGTAAAAAGACACAACGGGAAAAGCCAAAAAACGTTAAGAACTATATGTCCCACTACTGGGCATAAGTCTCATTTTATTTCTGAGCGGGTTTTAGGACAAGGAAATGTCCGCCGCGCACCACCAATATGTCTTTGTGTCTTTGTTTTCTTTATCATTTCCCAAACACGCAAGTTTCTTTAAAATAGACGTCATTTTCATTAGAATTTATATTAGCATTTTTTATTTAGGATAAAGGTGATCAACGAGCATACAGTCCACCTGATGGTAAATGGATTTTGTGGCCCACAGACATCCACATCTATTCTTGATTAAAATCAAAATGCAGATTCGTTGTCACTCCTGAGGACTAAGATGGAATGCCTCGTTTCCAATAAGAATGGTCTCCGGTGTAGGGAACCGATACCGAACGATACGAAATACAGCAGCATTAAACTTCTATTTTACGCTAGTATTCTGTGAGAGCCTGGTCCTTCACCAGTCGAGCCGAATTATTTGTGCTACAAGCATAATATAGTAGTAGCGGGGCTCTACCAAGTATAAAAATTAAAATAGCAATTAACAATTTTATTGATGCCATTAGGGATCGAACTCGGGTTGCTCCCGTACTGTGCAATTTAATGTGAGTGCTTAGCCCACATGAGCTACTACAGCATTTAGGATAGCCTAGGGTAAACGTTATCCATCAAATATATTATAACCCAACTGAATATAAAAGTGAAACTGTTGAACTATTTTGTTCACCCATCTGTAATTCTTATTTTGTTTATATACTATTTTAAATGTAATATTCTATGGAATGATTTTATCTCATTAATGAAAAATTGGTTCTTATTATTAAAATTTTACTTAAATCTCAAATTAATTAAATTTATAAGCATTAAATTAGATCTAGAAGTATTATAACGCTTAATGAAAAAGGGTCTAGTAATCTAATAATTTGTGAAATATAATATTAAATGTTAAGTGGGTAATAGGCACCACTTTTAATTTTCTATGTTTTATAATTCGGTAGGTCTTAAATATGCAATAACGCTTGAAAATAAATTATTTAGTTGTTAGGTCTTTTTTGTAATTTGCAACGTAATATTTTGTATTGTAATGTAAAGTTAACATAAGTTTATTAATTATATGTATGTATATTATATAAGTATGTATGTAAATAATATTTATAATTTCACCTTTTATCACCCTTTTTTTTTAAATTTTGCCTCACTGCCTGATATACATATTGTCCATCCTGTGGCTTGTCTCTGTTTGGCCCAATGGTTTACTGGGGGGAGAACTTATATATTACTTTATGAATTGAAGTGTCAATAAATATGGTACTATCAAGGGAGTTATGTGTTCAACCAGAAACGTAGTTAAACTAGCGTTGGCTCCGTGTCATAATTACTTGAGGGACCTTTTCGCAAAACATTCTCGTTGTGATAAGAATGTTATGGCCCCTCTAGGTCGGCTTGTTTATACTGTATGTGTTAATAGCCAGCGTACCAACCTTCTATAATATTTATAGTATAATATATATATATATACTATAAATGGTTGCGGTAGTTCGTAGCGCAAGATCATAGAGTCAGTAGTATTAGTAAAAATGAAAATAAAAAGTAAGTATGAAAATAGTAATGTTAGTTATTGCTTTCGCTATGTTATTGTATGCACAGAGTAGCTGTGTAAGCTGTCTAGAAGTCGACTTAACCTTGTCGTAGCGTCTGCGAATATAAGTCCAAGACAAGGTCACGTCCGCCAGAAAGCAATTTTAGGTGAAAATCGATGATTTTTTGTGCAATTTTTAAATATTACAAACATACATACGCTCACGATTGTAATCCTTTTGAAGTGCACGAAAGACCTTGAAATATTGTGTATTATTATTTAAAAATAATTAGGGTATATATTACAATTCTATGTAGAATGTTTAAAGTATATGGTGGCCATTATTTTGGATATCGATAATTATACAACCAAATAAATGTTTAAGAGTTAATTTTTACAAAATTATTCATTATCTATTGACATACTCTCTACATCTGATGACGAATCTTACCGACATGAATAATTAAGTTTGTTCTCTTATATTAATGACAGCGATATCCCGTTCTTAGTCCAATAATACTAATTGTTTAGTCCTTTCCACTACACTTGCCCAATTTTAAGCGGCGACGTGGTTACATGCATCATTCAGCAATCCCAGCATCTTATTAGCCTTAAATGGTGTTAGTTCTTACTGCGTAACCTTCCACATTTGCCTATATTAATTCTATGGAGTCGTATTTACAGTGGTACGGTGGTAGTCTTGAACTGTGTGTCTACATTCTGCTGCAAGTTCATCCTTGGTGGCTGTGGCTTTTTAATATAGTTAGTAGTTACTAACTTACATTTTAACTAGACTCATCTAGTTGACATAGAAGTTGTGGCCATGATCACGAAGCCAGCTTATAAAATTGGATTTTTTGTTGGCTTATTTATTATCCGAGAGTGATATGGTGCATTATCCATTTCTTCAAACCATCTCTCAAATACTTCTGAATCCATCTCCTCGTGATGATTTTTTTTTGGATTTAAAAGACAACAAAGCTTTTTTGTTAAATACTTTCATAGTTCCCACGTGACAAATAATCAGCCTTTTTCCTTTTCCTATAGGTATTTTAAGATCGTGCTGCAGTGTCATTCATCCAACCTATTGATACAGTATGATTGCCATTAAACCACATTTTATCTGTAAATACTACGTTTACCAAGTCCTCAATTTGCTTAGCTTCCCTTAAACGCGAATCCTACGGAATGCCCACGGAACAAGCCACGGTCATGAGGTAAAATGGTTAACTTCCTTAATGTATGGAATTTCATTTCTCAAATAATAGTCATATACGTGACGTCGTATTGCGTCAAATTCGTCTACATTAGTTATTACGAAAGGCCTCCTTTTCTTTTTTGGCGTTGATTTCTTTCGGAACCGCTTTTTCCGTCAACTTCTTTAGTTATATTTGTTACAAAACTAACGCTGATATCTAGTGCTTTCGCAACACGCTCACGCACACTTTTCAGTGGAAAAAGGGGTCCACCATTTTGATATTCCCTTTCAAAATAATCACGCAAGCGTGCTACCAATTCCCTTGGTTGTCCTTGCAACACCATTCTCTTCGGAATTTTAGATCAGTACTATGCAATCAATTTTTAAGACGGAAAGGTCTGAAGAATATAGTGTACTTATTCAACGTATTAAAAATAGAAAAACATTCAGAAAACAGAAAAGAAGTGATTAACACGGGCGTCTCGTTGCGAGTGTTTAGTAAACAATATGGCGGCGGTGGCATCACATCAGTGTGGCCAGGACATGGATTTGCTACCATAAACAAGATGACTAGGTATGTTTTTATTCTAATAAATTAAAACTTTTAATTAGTTTTAATTTAAATTAATTTCAATTTAATTTAATTTGTTAATAAAACGGTGAGTAACGTAATAAATATCGTATTGACTATGAAATACTTTATAATGTAATTTGTTAATTATTTAGTTACAATAAACAAAAAAAAGTTTATATGTTATTTTTTAATCGATATTATAATATTTTCTTCCAATTACTAGTTCCATCTGTCTAGATTACAATAAAATAGTGGCAATAGTATAATTAGCCACACAAAGTGAGCTGCTTGTGTTAAGGATACACTGGTCACTCATTCTTCCATACAAACGTAGTCTAGCGATTACTCCACTGTTTGATGGTGTACGTCCAACATAAAAAATGATTTCAATTTGTCTCATCATTATCTAGCCCTGTATGGAAACAAAAAAGTAAAAAAAGAATATGTTTAAAAGTTATGAGCGTCGAAAATTCCAAATTTCAACACTAATTTTAACACATCTTTGGGCGGAAATAAATACCATAAGAAGAACGAAAATTGCAAAACAGTTACCATACAGGGATAGATTAGTTGTTCAAAAATGCAAATAATTTTATTTTGAACAAATAAAATACAACAGATTTTGCGTGATATCCAGATTCCCAAAGGTCTGTTTATAAAATTTCGCACGCTCGTTTTTGTTATAAAACATCTTGCCTTTCGCTACAAATTGCATCCCCGATCAGTGGGACGGACGGAGGGGGCGGGGGGTGCAGCGCGCACCCACACATGTTCACTAGGTTGGTGTCTATTTTTATGGTTGTAATACTTTTTTTTTTGCGCCCGAAGCAAATATGGGCAACCCTCCGGAAAGCGGGGGAGGGAGGTTGAGAATGCTCATAGCATACCACGCAGCCGGCTGCGTGGTTATGTGGTGACTCTTACCCACTAAACTCAACCTTTTAGGAATTGGCTTAACGATCTGACTAGAGATCTCTAAGCCGTATACGAACGCGACCCTCCTTGGCAGAAAGGAGGGCGCACGGTTGTAATAACTACATATCTACATCTTTATTTAGAAAAATTGCTTCCTTTTGTTCGTGTCCAGAGAAAAAGAGTGTGAAGAATGTGACGGACTCTTCTACGTCTTCATCAACATAAAACGATTCTGAAATAGATACAGATGAATAGACTGTCAAGTGTCTCTGACAATCTATTATGAGAAGTTTTATGTATGTTTCAAGGTTGGCTGCTTAATAATGCTTATCATTAAAAGTTCGTCTTCTCACCTGACTGCCAAGAAGTGGTTATGTTTTATACAACTACCTACCTACCTACTTATTAAACTACTTACATACTACTAACGTAATAATGAAAATTCTAATATCTCATGATTTATAAATAATAAATTTAAATTAATATTAATTTGCTTTTTAATTCATTGAGGTACAGGATAATCTTCTTTCTTTATAATATAATAATCGACATACTTCGGGGAGTTGCCTGTGGGCTATTATAGCTAACTAGCTATGGTAAGTAAATACCTATTTAGAATACATAGTACCTACCTTAATATTTGCATCACCTACAATAAAATACAAAAACATAAAGAAAACATAATTATTTTACACTTTTTTCTGTTTCTTTGTCGGTTATATTTAAAAAAAGTTTTTTATATTACCATTTTTAGATGAGAGTTATGTGTCTTTAGTGGGTACAGGCGTGATATTATATTGTGTGATTGCGTAAAGAATGCATAGATACGCCATAGCAGCAATCGCAGTTGATTTGCTGTCATTTATTGAAGAGTTCCCCCGATTTCTCCAAGATCCCATCATCATATCCTGACCTGACCATTATTGATTACCGTGGGATCATTTGGAAAATATATCCTTTCAAACAAAAAAAATAATTTTCAAAATCGGTTTAGGCATCTTCGAGAAATCGGCGAACAGAACATACATACACAAAATCCAAGGAATTGAGAACCACCTCCTTTTTTCGAAGTTGGTTAAAAAGTAAGTAAAAACAAATCAATGAAATTATTATATAATAACAACATCTACTTAAGTACACATAAGAACTTTCATAATAACAACTAAATTGGGTTCATAATAATTACGTCTCACACAGCAGATCGCAAGTTATAATAACACCAATTTGTTTCCTCTCTCTTTTCTCTATTTAAAATACGTTACCCCCACAGTAGGATTTCTCCAGTATCGTGGAGGCAGTTTACAAACATAAATTGCACAAGGACAAACATCCAGACCCGGAACAACTACTTGTAGGCCATACAAATATTTATTCCTCATTGCTAAGCCACTGCGCCACGAAGCTCTCAATTGCCATTTGAGTTATATATAATAACATATTATTCAAACATGAATGGCATAGGTAGGTACGCGATGACGCCGTCACGCATTGCGTCACTCAGGAGTACGTATGTGAAGCTAGTGCGCAGCTTCTTACTGCTCATCACAGTGTCTACTCCTTTCGCACGTGATGTCGGCTGAGATAGCATGCATTTTAACCCCGCCCACCACTTAGTTCGTGCCATCGACTAGGGCCACCTTAAGAGTGGTGGGATTCGAATCCGTGACTTTCGAGTTTGCAATCCAACTGTCGCTTCAAAATAGAGTGTTAAACAAAATATAAATCTTCCTTTTTTAATCGAGTAATGGTACTAATAAGTTCAAAATCTACCTGATGGTTCAGCTGTATTATATACGATGCAGCTATAGATATGGTTGTAACACGAGTGGGTCGGCTCGACCAGGAAAGGGACCACGCTCTCACAGTATATCCAGTGAAAAATAGCAGATTTAAATGCTACTATGTTTATTATTATAGAACACGGTTTTGAGCTACCTGCATCTAACCATATCCATGCATTACATGGTCGTAACTCCATCTAGTGAGGTTTGCCCTGCACCATTTTCTTCCTTGGTTTTCGGTTCTTCGAACTATTCAGCCGGTTCAGTTCCACTACAGTTTAGTGATCCGTGGGACTTTGTTGGTTACTCGGCTTCTATTGTTCTTAACCGTTACTATTACAGCCTATTAAAAGTCCTCTGATGAACATAGGCCTACCCCTCCACCATCTATAAATTTCCTCATAGGGGATTTAATACCTTCATAGCCCAAAGTGGATGTTTGCCATAGTATTCACAGTTGGCAAAAGGGTCGACAACTGAAGTTTATTTTTATTTTTACGTTGTTGTCATAAAGATGCTGTTCCCTATCTCCTGGTTTGTAGCACTCTGTTGCCTCTTGCGACACCAACGAGACGACGTAGCGTAGTAAATATTCTTACATGGTCAATACACAGTGTACGTGGTTTTGTTGTTCTATAAACGAATGTTATCATTACGAATATAAAACGAGACCTATTAAAGACTTATAATATTTTTTTCAATTCTGTGAAAAAATGTGCTGAAAGTTGGGAGTATATGATGTCACTAACAGCACTTTATTATTATATTTTCCTCCGCTGAATTTCATTGTTAAATAAAGTCGCGATATGAACATTCAGAAAAGTTTAAAGGGGCACTTCAAACGTGACACAGTTAATAAATGCGAATCGCATTTCAATTATGAAACAGAGAATAATGGTATGAAATCTGTTATAAATTTAAATAAAAATAGGCTTTCATTTTGATTTTTTTAAATGATTCGTTATCTGTTGTTGATTAAATAAAATCACACTTTCGTGTGTAAAGTTATATTAGTCATCATCATCATCATTACAGCCCTTCACAAGTCCACTGCTGAACATAGGCCTCCCCCAAGTAATGCTACAAAGCACGGTCCTGAGCCACCTGCATCCATCGATTTTCTGCATGTCTTACCAGGTAGTCACTCCATCTAGTGGGGGGTCGCCCTACACTATGCCTACCGGTACGAGGCTGCCACTCAAGAACCTTTCTTCCCCATCGGTTATAGAGCTATAGCTCGAAGAACCGATAACCGATGGCAATGGGATGGGAATTGCCACATCAGCTTACTAATCCGTTGGGCTATGTCGGTAACTCTGGTTTTACTGCGGATATCCTCATTTCTGAGTCTATCACGCAGAGAAACTCCGAGCATAGCCCTCTCCATAGCTCGCTGATCTCCTTATACGGCCAGCAGTGAAGGACCACGTCTCAGATCCGTAAGTCATCACTGGCAACACGCACTCGTTGTACACTTTAGTTTTCAGAGACTGAGGTATTACCTGACGAGAAGATGTGTCGTAATTTCCCGAACGCTGCCCAGCCGAGTTGAATCCGTCGATTGACCTCTCGGTCGAAGTTGGACTTACCTAGTCGAACTATTTGTCCCAGGTAAACGTACTCGTCAACAACTTCGAGCATAGTGCTCCCAACAACTACCGGCATAGGTGAGACATGGACATTAAACATGATCTTTGTTTTGTCCATGTACATCTTAAGACCTATCCGTTGGGAGGCACTATTGAGGTCATTGAGTGCTTAAGTCCTCCAGCGATTCTGCCACAAGGACTATATTGTCGGCAAATCGAAGGTGAGTGATGTACTCGCCATTGATGTTAATACCGTATCTTTTCCAGTCCAGTAGCTTGAAAACGTCTTCCAACGCAGCGGTGAAGAGTTTCGGGGATATAACGTCACCCTGTCTTACACCTCTCTGCAGTTGGATAGGTTTTGAACTCTAGTTCTGTTCTTGGATAGCCATCGTAGCCCTACTGTACAAACACTAGCACTTCGATATACCGACATTCAAGTTGGCACCGCTGAAGGGTCTGTAACACCGCCCAAATTTCGACGGAATCAAAATCTTTCTCATAGTCCACATATGCAAGGCAAAGTGGCAGATTGTACTCTTCGGTCTTCTGTACAATCTGCTGCAGGGTATGTATGTAGTCTATGGTACTGAAGCCTTTTCGGAAACCGGCTTGCTCGGGAGGCTGGAAGTCGTCGAGTCTGCGTGCGAGACGATTCGTAATGACTCTCGAAAACAGTACGTAGACGCGGCTCAGAAGGGAAATCGGTCTGTAGTTCTTCAAGAGAGCGTTGTCGCCTTTCTTAAAGAACATGTCCACCGCACTTCTGCTCCACGCCTCCGGAGAAGTGCCACCATGGAGGACGGAATTGAAGAGCTTCTGAAGGACTTCAAGTACCGGTGTTCCACCCGCTTTCAGAAGCTCCGCTGTAATTCCATCCTCGCCTGGGGCTCTGTCGTTATTAGGGTGCTGGAGAGCCATTCTAATCTCGCTCAGACTGACGTCCGGGATATCATCGGAATAGTGTCGGATAAGACTTGCTCTTGGATCGTTACTCACACTTGCGTGTGGCTCCAACGATGATGTGTACAGCTGCTCATAGAACCTCTCAATCTCACTCAAAATCTCAGGTGTCCCGGAAACGATGCTGCCACATTCATGTCTTCAGCTTTGACAGTTGGCTCTTTCTGACAGACAGATCTCTGGCAAAGACTACGGAGCCCTGGTTCCGCTCAATCGCTTCTTTAATACGAGCAGTATTAAATTTGCGTAAGTCCCTAAGCTTGCTTGCGTAAGCATTTGGAGATCTGTCTGTTCAGTTGCCTGTATGCTGCCAAATCTGTTGACGATCATCTCCCGTCTAACAGCCATGAGATTAAGGGTGTAATCGGGGAGTTTTTGTGTTATTCTGCGGAGGGTCTTGCAGAACTTAGCTCCGACCGCATGTACAGTTCCCACTGCATTGCAATCTTGTAGGCACTGAAGGCGGTTACGTAACTCGAGCTGAAAGGTTTCGGGATTCTGCATTAGAGCACGAGGGGGACGGAGCGTTGATTTCATTAGACGAGTCCTCTCCAACTTAACGTTTAGGTTCAGTGTGCCTCTAACCATTCGGTGGTCGCTGCCAGCTTTCACCCTTGCGATCACTGAGACATCACTGAACAGTTGGCGTCTGGTCGTTATAATGAAGTCAATCTCATTTTTGGTCGAACCGTCGGAAAAAGAGTTCGTCATAAAGAGACCCTCTTTCTCAATAAAGTCCGCCAGCTGCTGGCCCCTTCGGCTTCGTTGCCCTACTCCAAATTTCCCTAACTTAGCTCACCGCCTTCTCTTGTGCCTAGTTTTGCGTTGAAGTCTCCCATCAACACCGTGTAATGGGTTTTGGAGGAATGCATGGCTCTGGAAATATTCTCATACATTTCCTCCACCTCTTCATCGGGATGTGCCGAGGTTGGTGCGTATACCTGTATGACCTTCAGCGAATACCGTTTGGTGATTCTGAGTATCAGATACGCGACTCTCGACGACACACTCCCAATCTTTACAACGTTGTTGACGAGAGACTCGTGGACGATAAATCCGACACCTCCTTGGTACAGATGGCCCTCCCGGTGATAGAACAAGTTGCCGGACTCGAGGATTACCGTGTCCTCCCCCTCTCTTTGGACCTCGGATAATCCAATAATATGCCAGCGCAACTTGTCTACCTCTTCTTCCACTTCTTCTTCTTCTTCTCGTCAGTCCTCAGGGTGCGTGTGTTATATGTTGCCAGGTCGAGTCGTCGTAGGTGGTAACCGAACCTCCACCGGAGATTCTTATCACCCCCTGCCCCGCCGTTACCATGGTCGCCACCGTAGCCAGGAATAGCGGGGCCGCCGGGGACTGGGGGCCGTTTGTTTGCGTCGTTATTGATGGGGGGATACTTGCCATAGTTGCCACGCTTGGCGAGCGGGTTGGCAACCGCAGTTTTTTATTATATCACTGTTGTCATCAGCAAGATGCTGCTGCCCATCTCCTGCCTGTCTCCCTCTGTCGCCTCTTACGACACCCACTGGAAGATATGGGGTAGTGGATATTCTCAACCGCCACTACACGGCGAGTTAAATTAGTAGACAACTCAAATTCTAATTGGTTGTATGCACAGAAATAGTAATAAAATGTCTTATTATTACGATTTCTGTGGTTGTATGTCTATCGATACTTGTTGAGGAAGCTTGTTTGTTCCTTTTATAATTTTAACGGCTTGACGTATTTTGATGAAAACACATTTTTTGACTTTTGTTTGTTGAATAAGCTACACAAACAGATTGTAGGTATATAAAGCATTAATTATTACAAATAAAATTAAAAATTTATTGATTTTGATCAATAAACTTGGTAGCTCAGGTAGTTAGCGCTGGTTGTAAATTTCATAGTACGCGAGCAAACTGGGTTCGATCCCCGCCGGTACCAATTAAATTGTTAATTGCAATTTTAAGTGCTGATTTACCACGTAACGGCGGTGAAGGAAAACATCGTGAGGAAACCTGCATGTATGAGAAATATGAAAAAAAAATTCGAAGACATGTGTTGTTCGCCAACACGCATTGGGGCAGCGCGGCGGACACTTCATTGCCCTAATAACCCCTCAGAAATGAGGAGAGGCGTGTTCTGAGCAGTGGGACGTATTAAGGCTGTAATTTTTACTAACTATTAACTTTGATGTCGATCTAAACTACAACCTCAAAACGTATACACAGAATTATAATTTACCAGCACTAGAAACTTTGGTGAAACAGACAAGAAATAATATATATATATATTATATGAGTTAGAAAACGATGTGCTTTCTTAATTCTAATTTGAATATATTTATGTAATTATATTTATATAAGTCCCCGTATTTAAATGTATTATTTTTTCATTTAAAATTGAAGCGACAAACGAACTAACTGTCCACCAGGTTGCTGTAGGCCATGGAGAGCTGTAGCCAACTTTATAAAAGAAAGGCGACAGGTGCGTTGTTACCTCTGAGGATTAAGATGGTCTGACTCACAGCTTGTAATTATACTGGTTCTTTCTCCCCTTCAGACCGAAGCTCACCAGTGCAAGCACTGACATGCAGCGATAGAAATACCACTAAATAGTACTACGCTACTACGCTTAATCTTACCGTAATCACTATCATTACTATATAAATAGCGAAATGAATACAATCGTTATAATTGTTTGATATTAATTTGCTTTTGTATTTTCTTGTTCTCGGAATTCTTACTATTCTCTCACGCACTTTGCTTTTCATACATTGCTTGATTAGACCTCTCATAGTCTCCCTTAGGGAGATCCAATACGAGTTTTTATTTTTCTTGGTCCTTTTAGAGAACTTTTCTAAGCATAAGTAAAGAAAAGAAACCCGATGGTAAAATCAGTAGTAAAAAAACACACTACTGAAAAGCGAAAGTTGAAATATTATATATTGTATCTCATATCACTTCCACAGCTTGAACGAATATAAAGACACTCCGTATATTAAAATCCATTAAACGATTTAGGCAACAGAGCGTGCCAAAGAAATAGGCTTAAATACATTCATATATGCATATACATAAATTGATATATGTACTCGAAAGATATTACCTTCTTTATGCAGCAGTCAGGTATTATTTGTTATTTTGAAAAAAAAAAATATCATAAAAGTGTCAAGATAGTAAAGATGTTAATTGAAACAATTAATTTCGAATTAACTTTTATCATTATTTCCACCGAAGGGTAAGGTGTCCTGTCTGAAGGGTATAGAGAGTAAGAATGATTAGAAGTTGTGAGGCATTCCAATCTTAGTCCAATAAATGACAACGCAACTGTAGAATTATTTGTATGAAGTTGGTTACAGTGTCCACAGGCTGCAGTAACCAATTACCTTCAGGTGGGCTGTAACTTTGTTTATCATGTAAATTTTACGTGGTAGAGCTACGCTGCTGCTATTGTTGTAGCATGAATGTGTCGAGGTGAACGGAGTAGGACCAATCTAACAGAATACCAACTTAAAATAACAGTATAATGTTGGATTAGTGTAAATGTGAAGAGAGGCGTTTTATCATTATGTTGTGATTTGTGAATCAATCATATCCGGTTATGACTTTAATTATACTGATCTTAATTTATTCTACTTTAACATTAATATATACTATCGCTGGGGCTACACTACTCCTCCCATCAACAAAAAAAAAATACATAAAAAGAAATGAACATATTATTCGTTTTTTTTACTTATATAAATAATTATAAAACTTATGTTTATTATTAACATAAATTACAAAAATATATCCTATCGAAATAGGTATATTCTATGGGTAAATCGGATGACCATATTCCCCTGTCCCATATTAAAATCGAGGTCACAGTCCTTACAGTTTCGTCACAGTCTATTAATGCTAGACGTTTACATATTTTTTCATAATATTTTTTTGAATATATATATAACATACTAATTCATTGCGTTTGACAAAATCAGGTGTAAATATAGAGTAATTTAGTCATTTATTTCGGCACTTATCCGGACATTCACATTAAATATTCTTCCTTTATATATTTATTTACATTTATATTTTTTACTTTATACTTCATACCTTATTTATTTATACCTTCATATTTGGTTAACCATTATTAATTTTTCATTTCATTTCACAGCATTTTAGCTATTCATATAATATGTGTCATTTCTTTCACGAACACGGCTCGTGTACACACATGATCAAGACAATGACCAATATTATTTCATCCACTTCTTGTATATAGCATTTCAGCTCATATAATTTATTTTATCTAATTGTAACAAAAATTTCATTCACGAACCCGGCTCGCGTACATTCATGGTCACGATAATGGACAATGTGTCGTCCATTATTTTGTTCAATGTAAGTAGTTAGAACTCGTTTCAATTTTTATCGAATCCGAACATATTTCAAAAATAATCGGTTATTAGTTTTTACAAACTCTCCGTTGATCAGGCTCACTGCATGTGGATATGCTAACCACCGACAATTTTCTTTACCTTTGTCACTCACACTTACACACTCAAACTTTAAACAACAATATTAACTTTTCAATCAAAGAAGTATGCCCACTTTCCATACATTGATTGATCTGTCACTTGACTCGTTTTACAGGTCGCGTCTACCTACAACTACTGTTGCATAAAATCAAATATTGTTTATAATAACGTAATAACTTATCACCTTTTCATTTAGAGGCCAGGGAAAAATGCTGTAAAGTAAATAAGTTTTTAATAAATAAATTAAAATAAATTAATAACTAAATTAAAATGAGGTTCACAATATCAGCGTAAATTAGTATCAAACAATTTTTACGTGGTAGAGCCACGCTGCAGCTATATTTTGGTTGTAGCAGGAATAGGTCGGCTCGACCGGGAAAGGACCACGCTTTCACCAGCGTAGAATTCCAGCGTAAAATAGCAGCTTAATACTGGTGTTACTGGAAACGGGGCATTCCGTCTTAGTTCTCAGGGGGGACAACGCATCTGCATTTTGATTCTTAATCGAGGATAACTGTAGATGTCTATGGGTTACAGCATCCACTTACTATCAGGTGGACTGTGTGCTCGTTTCATACCATTATTCTATAAAAAAAACTAATTGTATACATTTTATGAGTTCCAAAATCGTTACAAAAATATTTTTATGCACTACATAAATAACTTGGATATTAAAACTCTAATGTATTATAAATGTTAAAATCTAATATAAAAAAATATCTAATATAAAAATCTAATTAAAAACTGATCGATTTGAAAGTATAGTTAATATAACATAACACCGAAATAAACTATTAAATTAAATATTAAGAAACACAGAACCATGAAGTCTATGTACAGCAACATTTTCATTAACATAGCAACAGACAAATCAAAATACAAACTGCAATCCCAGCCGCGTAAGCGATTTGAGACACCTTTGTTTTAATTATCAAGGCGTTTGCGGTTACATTGCATTATGATGACCTAATTTTGAGATAACTTGTATAATTTGTATGAATGTTGTATGAATACAAGTAAAATGTATTTCTCTTAAAAATATATTTTTACATATTTTAAAACACACATAAGTTTAGATAGTTACATCGTTGAATTACTTTAACATAAACATACATATATATTAAAAAAAATTGAGATTGCTTATAAATATAATGTTTATTATATCGTATACAGCCAATAATTGAAAAATCACTATAAGATCTATAAATCATTTTGATGGAAAACATAAATGTATTTAAACATTGAAAGTAGCAATTTTAATTTTTAAGTAGGTTATTACGTAGCTTTAAGGTATATCGTCAGCTAGAAAAGAATAAAAAAGAAACTAAAACTTATAATAACGGTTCAAAAATTACACAAAAAATGTAATTTACTACAGAAAAATGGTCGGGTGAACTCAAAAATATACTCGTATTTGCTTTAATACAAACCTGGTTAAAATATTATAAAGTGTTAGAATCTGACAAATATTTTCAAGTTACTTGTAAATACTGTACATTTTAATTCGCACCGTACATTTAAAGTCGCAGTGCACCTCCTGGCAGGGTAGCCATGTAAACGCCGCTGCTGTTTCGTACAGTGAGTGTTAGAGAACCGCAGACCCATTTTACTGGAAACGAGGCATTCCATCTTTAGTCCTCAAGGTTGTAATGCATCCGAATTTTGATTCTTGATTAAGTATTAATGTAGATGCTTATGGATCACAGTATCAACATACAACAGAACTCTATGCAACTCAAACGTGGAGGCATATTGTAAGTTACACTTTCAAATATTGACCCTATTTAATAATTATTTAATCATAATTCCATATCCAAACTATGAAATTTTCAACTCACTATTAGCTGCTAAAGTTGAGTAATGTAACGTTTGTAAGAACCCTGTTGCGTAATATCCAAGTGTTTAATTTTACAAGATTAAACTTTGAATTGCTTTCAGCCCTCGAGTTTTGAAGGAACAATTGGTAATGGAACTAAATTGCTCACTATTGTGTATTGACACAAATTCGAAATTAATGTGGCGTTATTTATATTTAAGACAATTTTCAAAATAATGTCCGAAATGTAGCCTAGATCACTCTAGGCATTGCTCATCATCTGTTCGTGAAGTGTTATTAGAATCGGTTGAGCCAATCTGAAGACTAGCCGGGCAGACAATGTGTCGTATTCACGTAAATCTCTAAAAAGAATGATTTTTTTCGTTTTATTCTTTTTGATGACGCGATAGTGCAGTGGATAATAGTTTGGTTGCAGCTATAAAGAGCCGCGGGTTCGAATCAATTAGTATTTGTATGGCTTACCAATAATAATTCTGAATTTAAATATGTACACATGTCCATGTGCAAATGGTTCCACAGTAAAGAAGGAGACCTAACTTTGGTCACGTTTAAAAGAAAAAAAAAATCTTTCATACTAACGGTAATTTCTATAGTTTTTACTTTACGCTTTGTTTACATCAGTTGTCGACGCACAAGTTGTTTGGACGTTCAATTTTCTTTTATAAAAGTGGGGGCTCGCCTGAAGTAAAGTAATAACCGAAGCTCATGAACAGCTCCAATACCACGAAAATTGCATGTGCGTTACCAACCTTTAAAAAAAGAGTAGGCTCTTTTCTTGAAGATCCCTAAGTCGTAACGGTCCGGACAAATACTTCATAATTCATTTTGCATTTTGTGTACACTAAATTGTAAATGTAAATGAATATATTTTTTGCGAGTCTATTAATAGCATCTATTAATGTGGCGTTATTTAGATCTAAGATAATTCAAGACCATTTATTTTATCAGTTTTCAATGTTTTTAATCTTTAAGTTTTTTGGATACAGCCTGGATAACTTCTGAAATTGCTCTTTAACTGTTAGTGAAGTTTTATTACAATCGGATCAGCTTTTCTGAAGGTAAGATCGGACAGACTGACAAATAAACAACTTAAATGACTTTTCATGTCTTAATATCATGCAAATACCCCCCTCTGCTCAATGAAAAGCAGATATATCTATATAAAAGACAGACATTTCGATTTTATTTAAATGTATAGATTATTGACTCAAGTGTGTAATACTTTGTAAAAAAGAACTTACGTTTACTTCGAATTAAGCGAGTACAACTACATGCAACAAGTACAAGTAAAAACTTCGTGCGACTTTGTAAAATTCGATAAAGTAGCAAGAAAAGTCTAATCAACACAAAATGTGACGTAAAGTAGCTTGACTAAGTGCTTTTCGTGTTTTATTTTAAAATATGGCTGAAATGTAAAAAAGAGAAAGAAACTGGGCATATATCCTTCATTATTATATCCATGACGTATACCGTTATATACAATTTTTTAAGTAGAATTTTGTGATCAAGTCTGTCCAAGGCTTTAGGAAAGGTACTGCGAGGCCCTGCTCTCTCTATCTTCCGTTGCAGAAATTTGGTCTGTGACAGAGCTATAGACCCGATTCGCCTATACGTTAGGCCTATATGTAACTAAGTCGGAGGGTTCATTTTTTAAATGAGGATGGAGGCAGTAGAGGTCAGCGCGCTGTGCGGTTCGGCGCACCTTGCCTGAGAGGGTCCGATCCGGCACCTGACGGTGAGCGTTCATGACGCACTCCAACTGTCATAACATCATGAGTACTTATGTCCCTTGTATTCAGTTACGGGATAATTTTTCAATCTAAATTTAATCTAGGACGAAGTTACCACTCACTAAATCTGACTTGATGGCTTTTAATTTCGCATCGCTATTAAGTTTACAGTATCCTTACATATCAGTTTTTACTTTAATTATTACTTAGATCATGACTGTATGCTTAGATCATTATTTTTTACTTAAATTTTATGTGTCTAACTTGTGGAACATATCATTATTTATGATTAATGGCATTTTTGGTAGTTGCTTTTTGTAATTTATATTTTAAAAATTAAAGTCAACCTAAAGGCAGAAATTCGAAATCAAAGTCCTAATTTTTTAATGATTCCTTAAATTCACGCGAATACGAGATAAGAAACTAATTTCACGGGATTCGGAACGTCAGAAATTAAAAAGTTAATATTATTCCTTCGTTTCACTTGCGCAGAGATTTTCCTCTGACTGAAACGATACAAAGCGAATACAAATAGCTCAAAAATGCCATTTATCTAATTTCTATGTTTTAATGTGATTAAGTCTTGAGTATGCGAATGCATTTTAAAATGTTGATTATGGATTAGCGACGAAAATCCGGTGGTCAGGATCCGGTGCACCTGAATAGAATGAAATATAACATTTTATAAATGACTATTATAAATAATTTAACCGTTTAAAAATCATTCTTTAACATCGAAACAACTGCCTAATATATAGCGAAGGGGGTTTTTGAAGGGGGTTATAAATATTTTTAATTTTTTTGTAGAAATGTCTGTCTGCCAGTTTGTTTATCCGGGTTAATGTTGGTAATGGATAAATCGAATGAAATAAAATTTCACGAACAGATAGAGAACAATGTTAGGAGTGATCTTGGCTTCATTTTATCCGAAAAACTTGGAGTCTATTCGAAAGACCCGAAAATTAATTTAATAAATGGTTTTCGAGCATCTTAAATTTAAACAACGCCGCATTAATAGATCCTACCCAGGCAATGCCGGGGCGGGGCGCTAGTGAACAATAAAAGTTAAAATTGTTTCTTCTCTAGACTCAAATTCTTTTCAACAAAAACATTTTTACGTTTAGAGAATAACAAACTCTTATTTTCTGATTGTTTACCAATGAAATTCGCAAGATTGTTTATTAAGTTTACAGTTTTTAAAAATATTTTTGTAACCTTCTTCAGTTTATAAAGTTTGAAATTTACATTATAATTTCTCACTTATTTTAAGTTCGTACATGACCACTAACCTGTGGTAACACGTGAAAGTGAAGTTCTAATCACGTTGTCTTCTTAATGTTATAAAAGTCTGTTCTAAATGGGGTAGAGCTATGCTGCAGCTACGTTATGGTTGTAGCACAATTGGATCGGCTCGACCAGGGAAGGACCACGCTCTCACAGCTTAATGTTGCTGTGTTTCGTATAGTGAGTGTAGAGAACCGTAGACCCTTTGCACTGGAAACGGGAAATTCCATCTTATTCCTCAGGTGTGACAACGGACCTGCATTGTTATTTCTAATTGGGGATAGATGTAGATGTACATGGGCTACAGTATCAAGAAGATATAAGAACATACAGTACACCTGATGTTAAGTCCCATCAAGTGTACTGTTTGTCATCCATATTCTATAAAAATAAAACTGCTACCGTAAATACACAGATGTTGTTATTAGACATAAATACAGACGCTGACAAACTATTCCATTTCTTTCCTGTACGCGTTACGAACGGCGAAACAAACGATCTAGTTTGAAGCCGTGAAATTAAGATAACTTTGAGTACCAAAGGGATGGACCTGTCAAGCATCTGATTGTTCGATAGTGGTAAGAAAAATTAAGTTATGTAATTTTAACGCGCACTCTCCGAAATGTATCGTAAACAATATTGAGCGATTGTTTTCTCTAGGGCCATTCGTCTCGAACTGATAAGAACTGTTATAACCAATTTATATGAAACGAGTTTTTACGGATTTTATTCAGAACTTTAACTTATTTTATATTTCTGACATTTAGAGTACTTTACAACACCCATGGTCATGGGAGGTCTGAGGTGTTCGACATCCCAATGTCATAATAAACCACGGCTTACTTTAATATTTAAGTAAAACTAGTTTTTACAGATAAGTTTTTAATTATCTGTAAAAACTAGTTTTACTTAATTGTGCAGTGTTCGCGTAAACAAAAGAAATAGTAATGGTACAAACAAATCAAGCTCATTTATTAGCTTAGCTCATTTATTATATGAGAGATGTTTTTAAAGACAAATCTTTGCAAAGGGCAAAGAGGAATGAAAAACAATATTTTAATTCAAGATCTTATAAAATACACAATATTTTAAAATCAAGCAGCCGTCTGCATAAATTTAATTTTCTGTAAGACACAGAATAGCTGTCGGACTCATTAAGTGCATTTTGTTTTAAAGATGGTGAAAACATTTTTCAATTCCGTTGTTAACATAAACGAGAGAGCTAATTCTTTTCTCGCTCAAGGGCTAACTGTATTACGATACGCAAACGATCTCTTTCATATTATAAGTGGATATGTACTTAGATGGGATGACGACTCGATGAATGCTGGTGATTTAGGACCGGCTTTTTGGGGCCAGTTTTGTTTGTTATCAATAATGAATGAGATATAAACATAAAAGAAATTATTCATAGAATCAGTCGTTTTTCGCAGAAATTAATATACTATTGTGAAATGTGTCAATATTAATGAGCTAAGATGCTTGTAAAATTTACATTTGCTTAACGTAATTTAAAAATAGCATACCCCCTTCTCTCCCACACTTGTGTGCACAATCATTGCATTCCAATATTACTACTATAATTACTACACCTTACTTCTTTATCTAAATACCATTCTCGGCATTTAACCATCACAGAGTCTACTTCTTCTGATGATACCTCGCTTAGAGGCGGAATTCGTGTCATATTATTGTTAATATCATGTCGTATCATTTAGCTTGTGCAGTATATTATAATAATGCCTCGGTTAGAGTAATGCTTATTGCAAATAACTTTTATATTTGTCACTGTTTCGGAAAATATTTCTGTTCTGGCAGGAACCAGTTAGAAACCCAGCGAGACGATATTTTTTTAGGCATATATAATTTTACAATAATTTATCACTTCATTCTCAGGTGTTATTAAAATGCTTTTATTAGCTTTGGGTGTATCTATTTATCTATGTAACGGAATTTTTAATGTAATTTTCACCTACTTGTAGGCGGTCGATTCACTAGAAAATTTGCACTTGTATCAGGGACCGATGAGAATAATTTATTAAATTTATCTGAGTATCCTGATCAGGATTACCAGGATAAAATAAAATAATTGTCAGGATCTTCACAGCTCAAGATCAATGCGTATTGTTTAAGTTGTTTTAATCTCTTTTATTATCTTAATTGATGTATTCCTTAATATTATAATAACCATTTTGTCAGGATTTATTTAGTAGGATTATTAAACTTGTAGATTGACAATCTTTGAACATTTTAGGATTTTGTTGTAAAAGCGTATACATTGCTCAGTGTGCTTAGTGTGCTTATGAAAAAATAGGAGTTTTGTAGAATAAGAGAAACTAATGTGCACACAATACACCTGATTGAAGTTGATGCTGTAGCTCATATACATTTATCCTCGATTAAAATTTAAAATGCAGAAGCCTTGTCTCATCGGGGTAAAAAAGTATTCGTTTCCCCACGCACACACCATACGAAACACAACAGCACTAAGCTGCTATTTTTGTGCTTGTATTTTGTAAGAGATTGGTCCTTGTGAGTCTACCCGTTTGTGCTACAACCATAATGTAGTTGCAACTGCTTATTAAATGGGTTATAAATGTTCTATCGTTGCAACCACAAACATATATTAAGATGTTATGATTGTGTTATTATTCCTTGCAAGGATTCATTGACTTAAACCAAATCGCAACAAGAAGACAACATTTTGTTACGTCACTGAAACAATGTACGGATACTTGCGAAATACCAAGACACCTCTTGAGCCATATAACCAATATTTGGTTTTGTTTATCGAGGTTTGTTTTATGAAGCTAGAATTAATTGAGATATACATTTCTATAGAGTTATCAATATACTAGATAAAAAAAATTGTAAAATGAAATGAATAAAAATCGACAGAGTTTTATCTCGATACTGTTGTCCGTTTGTCTATTTTTCATGCTGCACTGCCTTTGTTTCACATCGACTATCCAAGGCTTTATTGTGAGAATATCTAGCGAGTCTTTTTTTTCAATAAACAAAGAGAACGTAAAGCACTGTCTTTTAGAAACGCAGTGGAAACGAATGATTCATACTTCATATAATGTTATGACCTTTTAATAATATTCTGAAGTTACAAGCAAACTAATATTAGAACTGACGATAAGTGGATACTGCAGTACATGATTACCCACAGCCAAATTGAAACAAGAACAACTGGAAATGCGGTGTCATTTCTGAGATTTAAGATGAAACTTCGCGGAAGAAATAGATAAGAGCAGAGTAACTATATCCACACGAACTCGAAGGCAGAAAGGAAACCTAGAAAATCAGCAACGTGATCCATGTCTTATATTAAATTCGATTAGATATGGATCATGGTGACGCTTTTTAGATGACGTCTTGACTACCAAATACAAAGGCACTAAATAAAATAAAATTTCACTTTTTGTAATTGGCTCAAAATGCTTTCGATTTCTAAAATACTATCACGGTTAAACCACAATAGCAGAAAGCAGATAGCGTTACAAATTAAAATCTGCCATTGGTTCTAGAACCCTGTGTTTTTGAAAACCTTTTATATAACTATTTATTTATTTATTTAACAATTTATATACACACGAAGTAATGTTACAATAAACAATAAAAAGATATTTTGTACAAATGCACTGCTTATTTCATATTGAAATTTCTTCCAGCAGGCTTGATACTGGACAGATTCAAAGAGAAGTAGATTTAGTGTGTACTCTCATTATAAATTTTATAACATTAATGTACTTAATATAAAATAAAGATAACTAGTATATATAACATTCTGAACAACAATCCGATTCTGTGGGAAGGCTTGTTTTACTAAGCTCACCCGTCTGACCTACATTTTTTTATAGAATAAGGGTGACAAACGAGCACACAGTCCACCTAATGGTAAGTGGGTGCTGTGGTCCATAGACATCTACCTCTTTTTTCAATTAAGAATTGAAGTGCGAATACTTCGTCACCCCTGAGTACTAGGATGGAATACCTCGTTTTCAGTGAAATGGACATCGGGTTTTCTACACTAACCATACACAAAATAGCAGCATATAGCTGCATTTTGCTGCATTTAGCTTTTATGAAAGCGTAGTCCATACCCGGTCGAGACGATCAATTCGTGTGCTAAAACTATTTTTTATTTTACCATTTTTTAAAATAAAAGTAAGGCTCTAAAACGAGCACACAATCTACGTGATGGTAAGTGGATACTGTTGCCAATATACATATAGGTTCTATTCATAAATCATTTTGATTCTTTAAACGCGTTGTGCTCCTGCGGGTTAAGATGAAATACCTAGTTTCTAGTATAAAGGATCTCAGGTTCTATACTATCATCATACGAATAACTTTACCAATATCATTTACATAGATAATCTAAAGTAACAAAGGCATCACACCAAAATATTGATGTATAAGGATTACTAAAAATTCTAACCAGCATAAATTATAGCCCATTCACACATAAATAAAACATTTCGCTTATTAAGCAAATGTATGTCAATGCAGCTTTCAAAATTTCTATAAAACTAACTTAAACTTTAAAATTCTAAGTTAAATTAAATTAATTAATTTAATTTAATTAATTTTGGTTATTATTTACGCTGGTATTCTGTAAAAACACGATGCGAATAGACAAAAAAAAAAAACTTTAAGCAAATCTCTGTGACTGACTGACTGAATGTGCCTTGTTTATGTTTCTTGTCAAGAGTTTGGTTACGAAATATTTTTTAGATTTAGTTTATGTCGGTCTCTCAACTCAAAGTTAAACTTCGAAGGATTTTCGTTAAAAACTGTCGTTAAAAAGGCCGTTTTGATTGAAAGTTAATTTATTACCATTTAAAAGTTATGTTCCAGAATATGTCTATACTATATTCATAAACACTCACTCCTGTCACCCAGACTATGACGCTTAGACTACAGACTTCCATTTGGCACGATCCTGACACACCTCTTTCGTCTCATATTCATATGCCTACGCATACATGCTCGTCGGATAAAATCGCCACTGCAGTCCATAGGCATCTGCCGCCAACTTCAACCAAAAAAGTCTATATGCTTCACAGTCTGTTATTATACCGGCTCTTTATATCTTTATAATAGAACACTTACTGTGTGTGTGGAAAACCTATTAATTTCTTATACAAGTAGGCTCTTTTACTCGCCCCGCACGTCGCAATCGTAAACATTTTATTTTCTCTTCACCAAACAGCGCTTACAATAGAGACATCTAATAAGAAACTTAATTAAGATCAAAGAAAATTTATTTGGACCGTAATAATCGCCAGACTTGAAAAGAATTGAAAACAGCCTCGCAAAGACCGATGGTAAGAAGTACTTTTTCACGCTTTTTCTCCCGCTTTTCTTTGCTTAAAATCTTTCTAAAATATATGAGTCCTTTTATTTTTTCAATTCAAAGCGCTACACCGATTAATTAATATAGTTTTGCATCTTCTCTAGTGTGTTTGTGTTTATTTTTTATTTTTGTATATACTACAAGCTTATGTGATTTGACAGATCGACATGTAGTAGTGCCCAGTCGAATATGCAATCTCTTTTGGCAAAAATATAGTTTTTTGCCTATTGATAAAAGCAAGGCCATACTGGATTACCGTGGCAATTTGTCTTCTTCTTCAGCCCGTAAAAGTCCACTCCAGGACTATCTCCTCTCCATGAGCATCTCCTGTAATAGCAATTTGCCTCAATCGTCACGTTGGCGGGCGGGTTGATGTCCTTGACGTCTTCATACGATCACAGCAGCATAATGACGCTATTTGACGCTTGTATTTAGTAAAAGCATGTTTTTCCCCCGACAAGCTGACTATTCCAGCTGCAGTCCATATATAGAGTTTTTTTACAATTATACTTCATCATCATCATCATTACAGCTCTTCACAAGTCCACTGCTGAACATAGGCCTCCACCAAGTAATGCCAAAAAGCCTGAGCCACCTGCATCCATCGACTTCCAGCATGTCTTACCAGGTCGTCACTCCATCTAGTGAGGGTTCGCCCTACACTACGCCTACCGGTACGAGGCTGCCACTCGAGAACCTTTCTTCCTCATCGGTTACCGGTTCTTCGAGCTATATGGCCGTCCCATTGCCACTTCAGCTTACTAACCGTATACCGTTGGGTTATGTCGGTCACTCTAGTTTTACTGCTGATATCCTCATTTCTGAGTCTATCACGGAGAGAATCTCAGAGAATAGTCCTCTCCATAGCTCGCTCAGCGACCTTGGGCGTCCTCATACGGCCAGCAGTGAAGGACCACGTCTCAGATCCGTAAGTCATCACTGGCAACACGTACTGGTTGTACACTTTAGTTTTCAGAGATTGAGGTATACCTGACGAGAAGATGTGTCGTAATTTCCCGAACGCTGCCCAGCTGAGTTGAATCCGTCGATTGACCTCTCGGCCGAAGTTGGACTTACCTAGTCGGACTATTTGTCCCAGGTAAACGTACTCGTCAACAACTTCGAGCATAGTGCTCCCAACAACTACCGGCATAGGTGTGACATGGACATTAAACATGATCTTTGTTTTGTCCATGTTCATCTTAAGACCTATCCGTTGGGAGACACCATTGAGGTCATTGAGCATAGTGCTAAGGTCCTTCAGCGATTCTGCCATAAGGACTATATCGTCGGCAAATCGAAGGTGATTGATGTACTCGCCATTGATGTCAATACCGTATCCTTTCCAGTCCAGTAGCTTCAAAACGTCTTCCAACGCAGCGGTGAAGAGTTTCGGGGATATAACGTCACCCTGTCTTACACCTCTCTGCAGTTGGATTGGTTACGAACTACTGGTTCTGTACTTGGATAGCCATCGTGGCCCTACTGTACAAAGCCCGACTGTAGCATCGCCCAAATTTCGACGAAATCAAAGGCTTTCTCATAGTCCACATATGCTAGGCAGTGCATATGCTAGCAAGTGGCATATTGTACTCTTCGGTCTTCTGTACAATCTGCCGCAGGGTATGTATGTGGTACTGAAGCCTTTTCGGAAACCAGCTTGTTCGGGAGGCTGGAAGTCGTCTAGTCTGCGTGCGAGACGATTCGTAATGACTCTCGAAAACAGCACGTAGACGCGGCTCAGAAGGGAAATCGGTCTGTAGTTCTTCAAGAGAGCGTTGTCGCCTTTCTGAAAGAACAAGACCACCGCACTTCTGCTCCACGCCTCCGGAGTAGTGCCACCATGGAGGACGGAATTGAAGAGCTTCTGAAGGACTTCAAGTATCGATGTTCCACCTGCTTTGAGAAGCTCCGTTGTAATTCCATCCTCGCCTGGGGCCCTGCCGTTTTTAAGGTGCTGGAGAGCCATTCTAATCTCGCTCATACTGACGTCCGGGATATCATCGGTATAGTGTCGGATAAGACTTGCTCTTGGATCGTTACTCACACTTGCGTGTGGCTCCAACGATGATGTACGTTGAACGACGATGGTGTACAGCTGCCCATAGAACCTCTCAATCTCACTCAAAATCTCAGGTGTCCCGGAAACGATGCTGCCACACTCAGTCTTCAGCTTTGACAGTTTGCTCTTTCTGGCAGACAGATCACTGGCAAAGACTTTGGAGCCCTGGTTCCGCTCAATCGCTTCTTTAATACTATTTATAGATATTTCCAGAGCCATGCATTCCTCCAAAACCCACTACACGGTGTTGATGGGAGACTTCAACACAAAACTAGACACATGAGAAAGCGGTGAGCTGAAGTTAGGGAAATTTGGAGTAGGGCAATTATACTTACAATTATTTATTATATATTTCAGTATTCTTTTTTTATAGCATTGGGTGACAAACGAGCATACAGTCCACTTGATGGTAAGTGGATTCTGTGACCCACAGACATCTACATCTACTCTCGATTAGGAGTTACAATGTAGATGCGTAGTCAGCCCTGAAGACTAAGATGAAATGCGTCATTTCCACTAAAATGAACTCCGGTTTTCTACACTCGTCACTCGTGCTGCCACCTGCTTGGGATCCTATAATTAACAAAATTAAACCCAAACCTAAGCATACCACTGCAAGACTTCATGATACTATAAGCTCGTTTTGCGTAAATCGGACCAAAAATTAATATTCAAAAACTGAAGGTAGCCGGACTAACTATGACATTGGGACGTCAAACATCTCAGTCCCCCCCCCCGTGACCATGGTTGCTGTAAAGCACCCGAAACGTCGGGAATTAAAAATAAGTAAAAGTAGTGAAATAAACGCGATAAAATCCGTAAATTTGCATTTTATTAAAATATAAGATTGGTATGTCAAAATTACAATCAATACAAATGATATAAGATTACATTAGATTATTAAAATTACATTTTCAATCGATTTGTATTCATATAACTCGTTTAATCAGTCGCTCGCTGGTCTTGATCTTGATACTGTATCACGGAATGCAAATTGCTTGAAGATTTTTTTTTGCAGTTAATTAATTTAATAGATTTTTAAAATTTATTTATTACTAGCGATCTACCCCAACTTTTAACTAATATGGCGTTATTTACATTACTACTTTTATCAATTTGCCGATTTCATTACAGTTGGTTCGGGTATTCTAAAGACTATCCCGGATACATGGACAGAGGACAGAGAGGCAGACAAAAATTTTAAAAATATTCTTTGTGTCTCGATATCATGCAAATAATCCCCTAATGAACTTTAATAGACACTTATTCCAATGTTACACGCAGAAACTTTGATTTCATTTATATGTGTAGATAAATGACATGAGTGTACAACTAGTGCATGATGCTAGTGATGTTATGCCATGAAACTCAAGGTCGCTTATCGTACTATGAAGAGGGCTATGCTCGAAGTTTCTCTGCATGTTGAACTCCAAGTAAAATTACGGTAATCTAGAGACCCAGAAGACAAAGCGCTACGGATCTATAAGCTGCAGTGGAAATGGACGGCCATTTAGCTCGAAAAACTGACAACCGATGCTCGTCTCAAGGCAGACGATAGGTAACTAAAATAGGTACGGAATTTCGAGTTCCAATAAATAGCCCATTTGCATCCACCAATAAAGTCTCAGTAACCGTAAAAGACAAAGTATCGGATATTTAACATAATGCCATAACGAATAAAACACAATGGACATTTAACACTTGCTTGCTTTTGATCTTTTTTGTTCAACAAATTGCTCCAACACTCTGTTAAGATCAGGATATAATTTAATATTTATTTGTTTTAGCAACACTTGGAAGTTATTATAATTTCTTTGTGTGCTCCTTTAATTGAAATAAAGTGTATATAAAATAGCGCTCTGATGGAATAATTAATTTATATCGTCCTGGATACTTTAATTTATGACACAGTATTAAAAAGGAATCTTCTCATTTGAAATATAATGGGTCATTTAAGTTAAATAAATAAAATTTAAGTTAGTTAAAGAAATAAATAAAATTTAAGTTAGTTAAAGAAATAAATAAAATATGTATTTTGTGTTAGTTGGAAAATGCCAAGTAATTTATCAACGAGCAGAAAAATTGGCATTGATACAATTTAAAACAAAAACACCCAAGGAGAAAAAGTAAAATGTTATGCCTTATTTTTCCAGGTTAAAAATATAAGCCTAAATTTAATGTAGACAAAAATAAAATAATTATAACAGTAACTACAAAGAAATGAAAATATTCTTGAAATAACATAAACATACAAGAGAAAAACAATGCAACGTCATGCCAATTTTTTCCAGAATATTAATATAACAACCGGAAAAAAGCTGTAACTTCTTAACATTAATTTAACAAATTAACCGTTGAAATTCGGAAATTTTTTGCTTTTAGGAAAATTTTGTGTTACTGCCGTCTCTTTTTCTAATGTTAGATGGTAGCATTGCTGATTCGGCAGAGATTGTATACAGTACAGCTCTTTTCCCAAGCTCACGAATAATAAGCAGTAACCTCGAGTAAGCCTTTCGTTTATTTATATTTTTTGGTTATGTAGGTATGTTCACAAATTTAAAGGAAATTTTAATGAAAAAGAGTGATATACATTCCGTATACACTAGAATTCCACAGAGTAATTTATGGGGCAATACTCGTATACGTCTCGTACAATACAGTTCCAGAAAATGAACAAGCTCTCGTTATTATCTATCGAGTTTAATTTTTAGTAAAGAAAGACTGTGTGAAAAGTGTTATCACAATATAAATGAATAAATAGATATTTGATCTTAGGAATAAATTGACCGATTCTAAGCTGTTTTCAATATGAGTTTTGTGATTTAATTGTACCTAAAGCCTGTGTTTTTCATTGTTAAGGTAATGTTATTTTGAAAAAGCCCCATTGGGTTCATTTCTGGCTCTTCCTTGGATGTTTTTTACCGAACCAGTTGAATAAGTAAAACATGTCTTTCAATATAAAACTGTTTATAACCTTCGTTAAAACAGTTTCCCCTTTCATTGTTTTGGCGAAACGTTTGTTTAGGACGTTTGCAGATAAACATACCTTATGTTTGTATAGGGAGAAAATTGTATTAGTTTGTTCTTAACACGGCCTAAATAGTATTCAATAAATCGTCTTGAATAAAGTACCCAGTTAAAATCAAAATAGTATGATGCGCATTCAGCTTGAGTATATTCAATTACACTTTCAACATATCAAATACATCAAGATTTTTGCTATTACGTTTTATGTACTGAGGTGTAGTGTTGTAGCCCACATGACATAGGGTTAACTTTGTAATATAGAGCAACAGTATTATTAAAGTCATAGTAAGAGTAACACGTCTCCATTTCATTAAACACCTTCCAACAATACATGTCGATCCTGCCAGGCGGTGTGCTGCGACAATGCATGCGCACCGCCTTGGTCCCCAAAATTTGTTAAATAATAAAAAAAAATAGAAAAATAATTAAAATAAAAAAATATATAACGAATAAATTGAATTGACACTACTGGATATGACAAGAAAACTAAAAATTGTAATGTGAAAAGAAGCCACAAGATTTTTATTTCTTTATGGAGATAATAATATTAGAAAAAGCAGCAAATCATCAGAATCAAACAGATGGCGTTGGGCGATGTTTGTGTCTAAATGAAATTGTGTATAAATTGTGTATAAATTGTGTATAAATTATGTATAAATTGTGTATAAATTGTGTATAAATTGTGTATAAATTGTGTAAAAATTGTGTATAAATTGTGTATTAATTGTGTCTAAATGTGTATAAATTGTGTATAAAATAAAACATATATATATTTTATATATATATATATATATATATATATATATATTTATGCCATAATTTCAATTCACGTACATTTTAATTGTGTTCACGTAATGATAATAATAATTCCTTCTTCCATCTGGTTGGCTTTTATTTATTTATCATTTCCTATCTACTTATCATTTTCATATACAATTAATACAACATTTGTATTTATAGAATCCACTAACAGATGAGAAAACCATATAGATACCCCAGTAATAATAATAATAAAATATTATATAATAATCATCACAGACAGGACTATTCTTGCGAATAAGCTTGATATTGTGCTGATGGACCGGGCACAGTCAAGGATATTTTTGGTCGACATTATCATTCCGTACGACGAGAACCTCGTGAAAGCCGAAACAGATAAGCGAACAAAATATCTGGACCGGGCTCACGAGGTGACTGACATGTGGGGTGGTCTGCCGATCGAAATTATTCCTGTAGTTGTCTTGCATGTAATCCCAGTCAGCCTCTCGGGTCATTTGAGGCGACTGGGACTCCGTGACGGACCGCTCCGGGCTCAAATGCAGAAGGCAGTGCTCCTCGATACCGCCCGCATCGTCCGTCGGTTTCTTTCCCTTTCCTCCTAACCCTCGGCCGTCTGGTCTCCCCTGCCGAGGGCTTCCATCTGGTTGGGCTTTTATTTATTTATGTATTATTTATTTATTTATGTTAGTATAGTAAATATATATTTAGTATTTTTTTTTCCTTTTATTACTCTATCAATAACCCAATAATAAATATTATACATGTTACATTCACCTAACTTTAACATAACATAACATATATATATACAAACGTTTCTATAAACGTGTTTTAGACTTTAAAACAAAGGTGTCACAAATCGCTTACGCGGCTGGGATCACAAGTACTATTTTGATCTGTCCCTTGTTAGGTTAATGATCATGATCATATTACATTATCTTCTTTGTTCTGTATAAGTATCTCAAAGTGAAATGTAATATTTTCGGTTTCCTATTTAAATAACCTTTAAATCATATGCTTTTTACATATATAATTATAAGTCATTATTTTCTGCAATAGATAGATAATATAAGAAACTTTTTAATATAAAGGAGACGGTCCAAAATTGTATGAAGCAAAGGCCTAGTTTTGTACTAGTAGGGGAATAAATTGAAATAAAATATTAAACCACTTTTGATTATTCAAATTCACGAATTTGCCTTTATTTCAGTGGTATTAATATTTTATTCTCACCAAAAAATGTATACATTAATGGCGGATAGATGTCGTTTTAATATCAGCTGTCAACTGTCATGAAGTTATTATATCCATTTAGTGATGGGTATTTGAATTCTGAACCGTTGTCTTATCCTTATCAACCAAATTGTCAAAATAATCCACTAGAACCACAATAAACGCATTCACGAGTTCACAACTACACGACCAAGCTAGGAATAAATGAAAATACCACGCTTCCTAAATTATATCGTGAAACAAGTCACTTGTCTGAAATGACATCTGACAAAAAGCCGCGTCTTTTTTAAGACTGAAAGGGGCACCCCTTTTCTTGTAAAACCTTGAAAAACTTGGGATTACATTTTTATTTTTTAGCAAGGTATTTAGTTTGATTTATTCTCGTATTTTGTTCTTAATAAAATCCCTGAATTTTTTTTAAAATAAAATAAGAGTTTTTTTATTGTATAGGGTACATTGGGCCTGAAATTAACTGTCTCCTTTGTAAAAGATATGAGTGAAATTTAGGACTAAGTTAAGGATACATACTTATGAATGAAACATATTGGGTGTTATTTGATAGAATTTAATTATAATATCTAAAAAAATAACATACTATTATTTTTTATTATTTTGACGGTGGGAGGTATAGTGTAGTGTTGTAGCCCACACGACATAGTTATATATTAGAGTTTTTAATAAAGAGCAGCAGTATAATTAAAGTCATAGCAAGAGTAACACGTTTCCTTTTCATTTAACAACTTCCAACATTACAACTATATTGCTGATCTTTATAAACTTATATTACTGCTCTTTATTACAAACTTAACTCTATTATATAACTATGTCGTGTGGGCTACAATAATTTTCACAAGGATAAACGTCTAGGCCCACAAGTTATATAAGTGAAATTCGAACCTCATAATCTCTAAATAAAATATGTTTATTTCACCACATAAGCAGAACGCCCCATTATTGTATATCGTTGTTTTCTTATTTTTAAGGTTATTATTACCAATAATAAAGTATAGACGTTACCAAAAGTGATGAAAAGGGGTCTCACTCAGCATTTGGCGTGGCGAACCACAATCGCTGTTTTTCAGTGTGGCCCCTTTCGTCTCTTTCGAGTAGTTCGAGCAGTGGTCTAAATATTCAATATCCCATATCGTCCCGCTATATGGGATATTGAATATGGATATGTGGATGTGGATGCAGAGATGGCTTAAGAGCATGTTAAAATAAATAACTTAACTAAAATAATAATTAAAATTATAATATTTACGATTAAAACTAATTATATATACAATATAAAAGAAGAAACTATAATATAGAAAACCTAAAACTAAAAATTTAAATCGTCAAAAAGACCTGCTCCCCGTGGTATAGTGCCAAGAACGCTGGCTGCGTTTCCTCGCTGAATAGCTATACTTAGCCTTTGAGCGAGGAAAGAACCAGCCCTCTTATCACCAGCAGCGACGACCAGTCGTGGATACAGTTCCATTCAGCATGTAATGTGACATTTTTGGGGGATGCCTAATTTATGTACTCGTTGCGCCTATTCGATACAAGAGAAATTACTGATGTAAGGGTTATTTTATGATAAAATGATCGTCACGTTAAAATAAAGTCGAATAATTATTTTTATCCGTTTGCTTAAAGTCAAGCTATAATATATACTTATCAATTTCAAAAAAAATTTAATGTCGGCTTAGTAAAACGAGCTTGTGCACTCACTCTGGTCACACTACATTTATTAGCCAACAGATAAGAGTGCAATTGATTATAATGTTTAACGTTCTGTCTGTGGATACGATGTTCATAGTATTTGTTATATTTATTAATGTATAAGTATACTAGTAGTATTTGTGACTCGTAATTTTAGCTTATAGGGACCCGTATTTTGGTATTTATTCATGTTAGGATTGAGCTAATCGTCTTGCTGAGAGGAGTTGTCCTCTAGGAGGAGTGGCAAGGGATAGCTGGTTAATTACCTTTCAAAATACAGAAGCATTACTGAAACTTTTATACTACACTTTTATATTCGCGACTGATTCGATTTTTAGATACTCGTGACGTTTCCATTATTTTGTGGCATCATGGATGGAAACGGGTATGCAACGGAGGGCAACGTCTAAATGTCGTAGCTGGCTAAAGCTACTTTCAGCTCAAAATTATCGCAGAAAGAACTCTTTTTATAGCATAAGACTGACAAGCGAACACATTGTCCACCTGATGGTAAGTGGTTGCCCATATACATCTGCATCTATCCTCGATTACGGATCAAAATGCAGATAAGTTATTACCCGTAAGGACTAAGGTGGAATGCTTTTTCAGTAAGAAGGGTCTCGGGTTCTCTACACTCACCATACGAAATACAGAAGCATTAAGCTGCTATTTTACGCTGGCATTCTGTGAGGACGTGGTCCTCCCCCGGACAAGTCGACCCATTCATACCACAATTATACTATTAATATAGCTGCAGTATGATTCTACCACGTAAAATATGTTATCTTGAAGACTTGCAGTGTTTGAATTTTATTAGTTTTAGGATCCCAAGCAGATGGATTTTATACGTGGTAGAGCCATGCTACAGTATATTATATAGTATATTAGTAGTATAATTGTAGCACGAATGGGTTGGTTCGACCGGGGAAGGACCACGCTCTCACAGAATACCAGCGTAAAATAGTAGCTTAACGCTGCTGTGTTTCGTATGGTGAGTGTGGAGAACCGGAGACCCTTTTTACTGAAAACGAGGCATTCCATCTTAGTCCTCACGGGTGACAACGCATCTGAAATTTGATTTGTAATCGAGGATAGATGTAGATGTCCATGGGCCACAGCAACCACTTATCATCAGGTGGACTGTGTGCTTGTTTATCACCCTATCCTATAAAAAAAAAGATGGTAGCACCCAACCAATTTCTGGTGGACACTAGTTGGAGTGACGATAGGATAAAACAGACAGGCAGACCCAGGGCTGTACTATATGGAAATCTATGGGAAAAGGCTATGTTCGGCTGTAGATTTGTGATTACTACCAAAAAGTTGAAATAGACAAAAGTCCTTAGTTACTTATGTTTATAATTATGCAGAAACGGCTGAAAATAGACAAGATCGTTTAATAAAGCAAACTTTTTTAATACGTTCATGTTGAGGGAGATATTGTGACATATTGTTTATAGAGAGATATTGGTTAAATAACAATAAAAAAACTTTAGAACCATTACTGCTTTAGTTATTGTTCTGACACTAAAGATTTTTTGACACTTTACTAAAAGAATACAGCCTCATTTTTTTAAATGCCTACAAGCCATATGCAATTCACCTGATGTTGAGGTTGTTCATGGGTATTCACTTATCATTAGGTGAGCCTCTTGCTTGTTTGCCCCTATTATGTATAAAAATTGTATTAGTATCAATTATAAGCAATTATTTCAATATCAATCACTTATTTTAGATTACGAAGTATTATATTAATGATAGAAACAGAACGAAGTTGCGTAATGATTTCCTACGGCTTCGATTCCCATCACAAATGATATAGGTTGTCGTTGCCAGCAACATCTGGGGAGTAAAACAGATTACTTATAATATGTTGTAATTAATCTCTTATCCTTCAAATCAGAACACTCCTTATCCAAACAGACTAAAATGGACGTATAATAAAAAGATCGATAAAAGAAAAATAGTATTTAGTGAGTAAATACATAATTCATTGTGTTTGCGTAAGAAAAAAATCTATAGAAAAACTTTCTCACGAACTACTAGCTGGCACAAAACTGTTTCACATTGTTTCGGCGTTCTTGAAGTTTAACCAATATCACGAAAAATTCATATTCAAATTAACTTGTGGTTTTTACGTTAGTGCTACATCTTTATTTATAACGTAGTCTATCGAAAAATATTTTTGGCAAGGATATCTTAATGCTTTGCCCAACGGTTTATTTACTTGCCGGTCAACATGAATTAATTTTAGGTACTACAGTTTGAGCAATTCGTTTCATTAAAAATAAAATTTGTATGTTGTGTTATGTAAAAACATACTAATCTTGAAGCAGTGACATCAATCATATTAAAATGAAATATAACTGATAGAATCAGACGTTACTTTGCGGAAATCCATCATAATAAAGATATTAATAGTTACTTTGCAACCATCCACTCAATTAAATAAAATTATAGTTTGAAGAGCACCTCCCGCCCTCCCTCAATTGTGTGCACTAATCCCAGCACCTTTACTCCCAACACCACTATGCTAGGAAAGACACACCATCGACGATAATACGATACGTGTTTCGCCTCTACACGAGGCATCTTCAGGTGATGTTGACTCTACGGCGGCTGACCTACTGTGCTGAGCTACCGTGGGTAAATCTTTGTTTCAGAGAGCACGAGGGATCTGTGACAGTAAACACCTGGCTGCAGAGCTTCACCATGTCAAGCAAGTTTTGCATGACAACAAGCTTCGAGTCCCGCGCCTACGTCACAGTGAACGAGTGAAGCCGGCCACAGTCGAGCGTGTACCTGCTGTACTGCCATATGTTAGAGGAGTCACTGACAAGATTGGCTACATCTTGAAGCGCGCTTCCATCAAAACATACTTCAAGCCGCTGAAGAAGATTGGTCAGTTTTTACCATCGGTCAAGTGTAATGTCCCTCTGCAAGATGCAGGAGTGTACAAGCTTGATTGTGAATGTGGTCTCTCCTACATAGGGCAAACTAAAAGATCAATAAAAACCCGCGTTAAAGAACATATAGCTGATGTGAAGAATCGACGCTCCGGGAAGTCTGCAGTCTGTGAACACGTACAGGATCGCCCCCGTCACTACATCAGATTTGATAGACCGCAGATCCTCGCTAAAGAACACCGATTCCTTCCAAGGATGATTCGCGAGGCTATTGAAATCAAAAAACATCCTAATTTCAATAGAGAAGATGGCTGGGTGCTACCATCTGCTTGGGATCCTATAATAAATAAAATTAAATCCCAACCCCAGCATACAACTGCAAGACTTCAAGATACCATAAGTTCATACTGCATAGATCGGAACAAAAGTTAAATTTTAATCTATGGTAACCGCGGTTAACTATGACATATGGACGTTGAACATCTCAGTCCTGCCCGTGACCATGAGTGCTGTAAAGCGTTCGAAACGTCGGGTATTTAAAAGTTAAATATACGCGATAAATTCCGTAAAAACTAGTATTATTTCAATTTGTAGTGTTCGCGTAAATATAAGAAATCATTAAGAGACCGGAGCATTGATAGGTATTATTATTAGTAAGACTAGTAGGAAGTAGATATATGAAACTGGCTCAGGAATATGCTTTGTGGCATGACATGAGGAAGACGTTTTTTTATAGAAAAGGGGTGAAAAATGAGCACACAGTCCACCAAATGGTAAATGGATGCTGTGACTCATAGATATCTACATTTATACTTGATTAAGAATCAAAATGCAGACGCGTTTTCACCTCTGAGGACTAAGATGGAATGCCTCGTTTTCAGTAAAAAGGGATCCGGTACTCCACACTCACCATACGGAACACAGCAGCATTAACCTGCTATTTTACGCTGGTATTCTCTGAATAACTGATCCTACCCCCAGAAGAGCCGACCCATTCGTGCTAATAAAATGTCGTTAAATCTCGTGATGTTACTTTGACTTAAAGTGATAGAGAAAGTGTGTCCACTTTACAGACAAAAATCAGAATAACATAACATAGCGTAAATAACAAGGTAACATGCGCATATTAAAAAGCGGGTGAATGACGTCGAAAGTATTACATTTACATTGAAATTCTTTCTAAGAAATTCATCACATTTTAATGACTTCACTTTGCACTGGAGGTATTCAAATTGAATTGCGTGGGACACCGGGAGATTGTACGTTCCAATTTAATAACCGTATTTACTTGTATTTCCTCCATCGTTGCGTTTACGATTTTTTGTTTTGCTTTAAAAAACTCATTACTTTTGAGAGCGGCGTTGAAGGCTAATATTGCGTAATTCTAGATTCGCAGTTAATTTAAGTAACTGTATGTAAGAAACCCTGGTTCGATCGCTGCCTGAATCAATGAAAATAAAAATAACAATTTGTGATGCAGATTTACCAATTCATCCATTCATTAATTACAGCGCTTTAACTACTGAATATACGCCTCACACATAGATTTTCTTACATATACATGAACACTCACGCCTGTCACCCAGAGGGGTAGGCAGAGACTACAGACTTCCATTTGGCATGATCTTGATACACCTCTCTCGCCTCCTTCACATCCATACACCTACGCGTACATGCTCGTCGGTTAAGGGTACTCCTAATTTGGCCCGTTTTCAATAAATCGCCAACTTGGTCGATAAATTTTCGCCTAGGACGTCCCTTTCCGACTCTGCCATTCACTTCTGCAACATAAATTTTCTTTGTCACTCTTTCCTCATTCATTCTTTCCACGTGACCAAACCACCGAAGCATTCCTTTCTTAATCCTGGTCACAACATCATCTTGCAAACCACACTCTTCTCTTATTGCACAATTTCTTACCCTGTCGTTCAGATTCAGCCCTAACATACTCCTTAACGACCGCATTTCTAATGCGTTGATTCTACTCTCGTGCTTCTTCTGCCACACCCAACTTTCACTACCATACGTTAAAGTAGGGACCAACACAGCATTGTGAATTGCCATACGTGCCTTTTTTGACACATTTTGACTCTTCACAATAGAGTGCAGGGCCCCATTTACTCTATTTCCCGCATTCACTCGTCGTTCTATATCCTTATCATATCTCCCATCCCTGCTAAATACGTAGCCCAAATATACAAACTCATCTACTTGCTCGATCAACTCCCGTTCTATTCTTATTTCACAAATCGTTTTACTTTCCTCTCTTTCAAAAACCATAACCTTCGTCTTACTTGCGTTCACTTTCATACCCCTTTATTTTAATGATCTGTTCATTAATGTAACCATCATTTGCAACTCGGCAGCCGACGACTCAAGGATAACTTGATCATTGGCGTACAAAAGGCATTTGACGGTTAACTTCAACCCATTCTTAAACCGCATTCTTCAACTTTCAAATTTTGCAAACAACTGTCCATAAATAGCTTGAACAGCCACGGGGAAGCCACACAGCTCTGTCTGACACCTTTATGGATATCAAACCAGTCCGAGTAGACCCCGTTGATCCTAACACAAGCACTAGAGTCCCTATAAAGAGACTCCAATGCCTGTATCAAGCCAGCGCTCAACCCAAATGAGTTCAGTGTTTGCCATAGCACATCCCTATCCACTCTGTCATATGCCTTTTCCAAGTCCATGAACGCACAAAAAACCTTTTGGTTTTTGGCCAAAAACTTCTCCGCGATCATGCGCATGGAAAAGACTTGATCTGTATATCCCATTCCCTTTCTAAATCCCGCTTGCACATCCCAAATTTTTCCATCAGTTTCTTTCATGACCCTTTCAATCAGTACCTTAGCATAAAGTTTTCCCACAATGCTAAGAAGGCTGATGCCACGGTAGTTTTTACAGTCCCGCCGCGACCCTTTTCCTTTATATACTGGGACTATCACGGCTTTGCACTAGTCTACCGGTACCCGCTTCAGTTCCCAGCATAAATTAAACAAGGTGTGCAACAGGCCTGCCACGACTTCCTCTCCAGTCCTTAGCATTTCAAGTGAAACTTTATCATATCCGGCAGCCTTACCTGCTTTCATGCTTTTCATTGCTTTCATTATTTCATCTATACTTATCTCAATACCTCTTTCCTCTTCTTTTAGTTTCTACTTCACTTAGTACACACGTTGTCTCCTAAACTCTCATAAACACGCTTTCAAAATCTTCCTTCCATCTCTTTAAACTCAAAACTTCATCATTCAGAATATAGTCATAGACTTTCTTATATGGGGGATTTTGCTATGGTCGCCACGCGTGGCAGGTGACTTGGCAACGGCAGATTTTTGTTGTTATCAGGAAGATGCTGCTGCCCATCTCCTGTTTTATTTTCCCTCTGTTGCTTCTTACGACACTCACGGGTACTACACACAGCCACTATAAGGTAGGCCATTTACCATGTGCTTGTAAAGAAAAAAATTGTAAGGAAACTTGTATGTCTAAATGTTTTATGTGAGTTACATTAAGAACATATAACATGTTTGTGTAAAGTCTTAATTTATAATTTTAAAATTGTGTCAAATATTTGTAAAAGCTTGCTGCTATTGATATCGTGTAAAAGCTTATCGAGATTTCCCTCTAGCATGAAATTAAATTCACAGTGTTAGCCGCTACTTACGATCGGAGCTTTGGCATAAGTTATCGAATTTAGAGAAGGTTTTTTTTTACTACGGCAAATAACATTTAATTGAATAGTCATAAAATTAATATGGCAAATTATTTACTATTGAACAATATATCAGCTTGGTATGAACGATTTTTGAAAGATAGGTCTTTTTATGCCTAAAAATCCGTCTAGGTAGGTAATACTCTCTTATTTATTTCTTCCATAAAATAGCAGTACGGTCACTGTTTTGTTCCAGACTGAAGGATAAGACGTGGTAGAGCCACGCTGCAGCTATATTACGATTGTATCACGAATGGGTCGGGTCGGCCGCGGAATGACCACGCTTTCACAGAATACGATCGTGAAATGGCATCTTAATGCTGCTGTGTTTCGTATGGTGAGTGTAAAAAACCGGAGACCTTTTTTACAGGAAACACGAGGCATCTTATTCCTTAGTTTGTTTCGTATGGTGAGTGTAAAGAACCGGAGACCTTTTTTACAGGAAACACGAGGCATCTTATTCCTTAGTTTATTTCGTATGGTGAGTGTAAAGAACCGGAGATCTTTTTTACAGGAAACACGAGGCATCTTATTCCTTAGTTTATTTCGTATGGTGAGTGTAAAGAACCGGAGACCTTTTTTACAGGAAACACGAGGCATCTTATTCCTTAGTTTGTTTCGTATGGTGAGTGTAAAGAACCGGAGACCTTTTTTACAGGAAACACGAGGCATCTTATTCCTTAGTTTGTTTCGTATGGTGAGTGTAAAGAACCGGAGACCTTTTTTACAGGAAACACGAGACATCTTATTCCTTAGTTTGTTTCGTATGGTAAGTGGAAAGAACCGGAGACCTTTTTTACAGGAAACACGAGGCATCCTATTCCTTAGTTTGTTTCGTATGTTGAGTGTAAAGAACCGGAGACCTTTTGTACAGGAAACACGAGGCATCTTATTCCTTAGTTTGTTTCGTATGGTGAGTATAAAGAACCGAAGACCCTTTTTACAGGAAACACGAGGCATCTTATTCCTTAGGGGTGTCAACGTATCTGCAATTTTATTCCTAGTCGAGGATAAATGTTGATGTCTATGGGCCTCAGTATCCACTAACCATCGGGTGAACTGTGTGCTCGTTTGTCACCCATATTCTATAAAAAGAGAGTCAGAATAATTAAAGGCTGTGAGACATTATACTTTAATCCTCAGAGGTAATAATGCATCTGTAGCCTTCTTTAATTGAATAAACTGCAAGTACTCATGGTCTGCAAGAGCCAATTACCATCAAGTGGACTGTAAGTTGGTTTGTCGTTTCAATTCTATAAAAAACCTACTCTAATTCGGTGAATCTAATTTATTACAATATCGACTATAATGCGAAAATTAAACAAAAATAAAAAAGCCAATGTCATAATGAAGTTCCATTATAAGTTAATGGCTTGGGGGCAGCTGGTAAATGGAAAATAATGGCATTTTCCACTTTACAAAGCATTATAAGTCGCTTTTATTATCGATAAAAGTTGAGTCAATTAGTAGCTCACGTGTGTCACGATATAAATTTTGGTTTTATTTAATTCAAGCCTCATAAAATGTTTAAAATTATTACTCTTATTAAAAATAAAATCGCTTCTTTTATAAATTGACAAACGAGCATACAATACACTTAATGTCAGATGGATTGTGTGCTTATGATTGTGTGCTGTTGTCCATGAATACCTACATCTGAGATACAAAACCTCCTTATGAGATACAAAATGCAGATGCGTTGTCTCCCTTGAGGATTAAGATGAAATGTTATGTTACCAGTAAAAATGCTACGGTTCTCTGCGCTTACTAATGCTATGTAGAGCTTTAATAATGAAGATTTAATAATTACAAGTAATTTAAAATTAATGTGTTACATGCGACTTAATATTCCATTTCAAGGACTGCAATTTAGACATCAAGTCACCAACCAAATTCTAGGTACGTTTTTTCTACAAATGTGTTGTTGATCCCGAGGACAATGAACAAATGGAATACCTTGTAGTCTGTTATTATACTCTATTTATTTTCAAGAGTAAGCCGTGGTAGTTCGGAAGCTAAGTACTCACTGTGAATTTCAAAGTTTGCGATCAACCCCAGTTCGTTCCCCACCGGTACCAATTAAAATTTCAATTGCTATTTAAGGCGTTTTTTTTTAAAGAATTGCAGATAAATGAGCATGTGGGTCAACTGATGAGTTTCGCCCCAAACTTGTGGTTTAGTAGAGAATCAGCTAATTATGGAGAATGGGGAAGGACTTTTGGTGGGGATTCTGGAAAGCATTCCATCTTAGTCCTCAGGGGGGACAACGTATCTGCGTTTTGATTCTTAATCGAGGATTAATGTGGATGTCTATGGGCCACAGCATCAACTTACCATCTGGTGGACCGTGTGCTCGTTTGTCACCCTTATTCTATAAAAAAATATTGCAACACCGGGGGAATTGCAGCTGCGTTGCCGACCTTTTAAAAAGGAGTAAGTTCGTTTACTGAATATCCCTACGTCATATCGGTGCGCAAAACATGTCGGTAGTAAACGGTGTTTAAAACAAAGAAAACGTGCGAGGAAGAAACATATTAGTAAATCACAGAGAAAGAAGAAAAGATGGTGTGGGAGATGATGGACGAAAATTTGCATATGTACTGCAAACACTGCGTACATTATATTATTTCTAAGATAGTAATAAGACTATTAGACCGCTGAACTGCTCGAGTGTATATTTGTGGGCCATGAATCGATTACTTATATGTATTGTGAGTATCATTATTATAGCCCTTCCCAGGTTCACTGCTGAACATAGGCCCCTCCTGTCCGATTATGAGCCATCTTATCCATCAACTTTCTGCATTTCTTACCACGTCGTCACTCTATCTAGTGGGGGACAACCACCTTGCTTACCGGTACGAGGTTGCCACTCGAGAATCTTTCTTCCCCATCGGTTGTCAGTTCTTCGAGCTATATCGCCGGCCCATTGCCACTTCAGCTTTCAAATTCGTTCGGATTGAGCTTCCTTATACGGTCAGCAGTGAAGGACCACATTTTAGATCGGTAAGTCAAACGTGGCAACACGCACTGGTTGTACAAACTTCTTTTTAAGTTTTGAGGTGTACTTGACTAGAAGATGTATCGTAATCTTCCGAGCGCTGCCCAGCCGTGTTAAGTCTATGTTGGATTTACCTACCGACTATTCACAATCCTAGGTAAACATACTAGTCATCAACTTTGAGTGTAGTGCTCCCAACAACTACTGGCATATGTGTGACATGTACACATGATTTTTGTTTTGTCCATGTTCATTTTACGACCTTAACGTTATGAGAAACTATTGAAGACTGTTTTATAGCATTGGGTAACAAACAAGCACACAGTCCACCTGATGGTAAGTGGATGTTGTGGGCCATACACATGCATACGTATCCTCAACTAAAGATCAAAATTCAAATTCGTTGTCACCCCATGAAGACTAAGATGGAATCTTTCCAATTTAATGGAATCCTCTGCACTCAACACGAAAAACATAGCAGCATTACGCTGCTATTTTACGCTCACAGAAATAGTTAAAATAAGACAATAGAAATGAATTAGCGCGTGATTACTTCCAAAACCGATGTCGCCACATCTTACCGTATTGTAAACATACGCACAATGCACAATGATATCTAATGTTTCACATTACATTGCTTGGCCAGTTTGTCAACGTAGAACAAAAGCAGCAATGGTAATTGTACAATAGGAAAAGTAATAAACGAAAGTTTAAAAAGGTAAATATCATAGTAAAGTATTCATCTAGATGTAAATTATTTAAAACAATGATAATTAGTAAATAATCAACTTATCTATGAAATGTTATGCCCTTATTAGTGGAATTACACGTCCTTGATGAGTTTTTACAAATGATTATCCTGCAGTTCACCATTATGAATTTATAATAACATAAATTCACGTACGACATTCTCCGCGCATACTAAATCACAAAATGGTGAAATAATATGTTTGGTCAACACATGATGGCGCCGGCAAGGTCACGCGTCTATGCGACTTCTATTGTCTTATTATTACGATTTCTGTGTTTACGCTAGTATTCTGTGACAGCGTGGTCCTACCTCGGTCGAGCGACCCATTTCGTGCTACAACTAAAATATAGCTGCATCGTGGCTCTACCACGTAGAAATACCGATCATATCTTATTTTGAGTATAGTGATTTAGTTCAATCTCTGCAGTTGTATAGGTTCCGTAATTTGGTTCTGTGCACGAATAGCCATCGTAGCCCTCCTGTATAAACACTTTGATATACCAACAGTCATCTTGGCATCGCGGAAAGAACTGTAGCACCGCCTAGATTTAGACGGGATTGAAGGCTTTCCACATATGCGAAACTCTTGGATCTTATATACCATTTGCCGAAGGTTATATTATATACAAATTATAATGTATATATTATAAATAACGTACCTACGTGGTCTATTGTATTAAAGCCTTTTCGAAAACGGACTTGTTCGGGAGTGTATACGTAACTTTATCCTGTGAGTATAAAGTTGTATTAATAGCAGTTAGTAATTACTTACAAGCTTTTATTTAACGTTGTGACTCGCTGCTGAAGATATATCACAGTGTTCTGTAGTTAAAATAAATGCAGATGCGACACGTGTAAATAGGGTTGCCAAAGTATAATCTAGTGTAGAAACTATGCAAACACGCGCAGTTCGTCGGGTCAAATATTACAGTAAATTATAATTTTTATCGAAAATCAAACAAATTTAATTTACTATTGTAAAATCATACAATTCTTTAAATAGTCTATTAAAAGTAGCACAGGTCACCAGGGGCAGTCATGGGATATTGTTTTAATATTCATTGATTGAATAACATGTTTACATTCCAAACATCATTGAGGTTAATATGATAAGGCTATGACTTATACATTCATGAAATTACACAATAATAAGAAGTTTAACAGATCAGTAAGCTTAAGTGGCAATATGCCAGCCGTATAGCTCGAAAAACAGTCCTCCGTTGGAGAAGAAGGCTTCTAGAGTTGCAGCTTCGAACCAGTAAGCGAAGTGTGGGGTGGCCCCCCACTGGATGGAGTGACGACCTGGTAAGACATGCAGGAAGTTGATAAATGCGGGTGGCTTAGGATCGTGCACCCGATGGTAAGTGGTTACTGTGGCCCCTAGACATCTACATCTATCCTCGACTACGAATCAAAATGCAGATGCGTTGTCACATATGAGGACTAAGATGAAATGTCTCGTTTCCAGTAAAAAGGGTCTTCGGTTTTCTACACTCACCACACAAAACACAGCACCGTTAAGCTGCTATTAGACGCTGGTATTCCGTAAGAGCGTGGTCCTTCCTCGGTCGAGCCGACCTATTTGTGAAACAACACTACCAGTAATAAACCTACAGCATGGCTCTACCACGTATAAAATCATATAATCATATCTTAGTGGCATGTTCATAAACCCTGAGCTTGTTAACAGGCAGTTATATCGATATATTATCTATGTCAGCCAGCAACCTTCTTTTCATATTTTTTATGTGAATACTTTGCTGGTGTATACTTGAATTTACATTTTTAAGTAATTATGTAATATTTTCACTGTTTTTTACCTCCAAATATTAAATAAATGAATAAGTTTCGTCTACTTATAAGGTAATTTCTTTCAACGTTGAAATAATTACATGATGAATACCAAATGAAATTTTTATTAAAGACGAGTTTCAGACTTTTAAAACCAAACATACAATAAGACATCTATCGCACCTTATAGAGTTATCAATGGGGCCAGACAGAACATCAATCACAGTAATCTTTCTGCTACAACATAATATATTAGTAATATATGATGTATGTAACTACAAAATTAAATCGTTTTGACAGCCCTAGAAGAAAACACTTTATAGCAGTAAAAGCGTTTGCGTAAGAACACTGGGATGTTCTAAGTTTTCTCTCTAAGCGTTATTGTAACGGATGTTAGTTTTTTATGTTTATCGGAAATACAATTTTAATGGTATAAATGTTAATGTGACTTATCATCCTCATCACCGTGTGTTATGATATTTTGTGATATGATCTTCAGCTTCATATTTCTTAGTGCAGAATATTTTAAAATGTTAATGCAGGTAGGACGCGTTTTTTCGAACTTGCATTGACTGAAAGCCCATAATGTGCAATAGTGATTTCCTTAGCAATCGCTCCTAAGGCAACAAGCTCCTCATATTTTTTACCTCAGTAAAGATGCATCTGAACTCCGGCATGCCTTGCAACAAAATCGATCTTCACTCTCGCAAGGACTTCTACCTAACGAACTTATCGTTAGGTTAGGTTAAGTTCGGTTTGGTTAGATTCTTGATATCATCAACGCCTTTAATTTACTTCCCTGGAATACAATCAGAAGGGCACTGGCACATCATCAGGTGCTCCCTTACCTGCAAGGTATTATCGGGGACTACTTCCGCAGGACTAGGTGCTGGGTCCACTACTATGGAACCTCGCGTACGATGCGGTTCTGCGAGTCGACCTTCCCGATGGCGTAAATATCGTGTGCTATGCTGACTACACATTGATAATCACCAACGGGATAACTTTCGAGAGGGCCAAGGAGCTCGCTGAGATTGGGGTGAAAGTCGTTGTCGCCAAAATCCACGAGTTGGGCTTAGAAATAGCACCTAACAAGACCGAGGCTCTATGGTTTCATAAATTACCACTGGGCAGGGAACCACCCAACTCGTGCGTCTGGGTGGGTGGGTGTGAATTAAGAGTGGGGAGATACATGAATTACCTAAGCCCCTACCTGGACAGTCGCTGGGGCTTCAAAGAATATTTTGAGCACCTTCTCCCCGGGATTGAAAGGGTGGCGGGTGCTATGCATAGACTGCTACCCAATCTAGGGAGATCGACGGAGGAAGTACGTCGCCTCGACGCGGGAGTTATACGGTCCGTAGCTCTGTATAGAGCGCCCGTATGGGCAAAAATGCTGGCCTTTCGATGCTGTAAAACTAAAATCTACAGTGTGCAGCGGAGGATGGCCATACGGACCGTACGAGGATACCGCACTATATTCTTGGAGGCGGCGATTCTGGCTCGCTTTCCACCTCTAGACATACTGGCAGAGATGGACGCGAGGGTCTACATCCGGGTTCGTGCCCTCCGCCAGAGTGGTGGTAGTGAGCCAGATTCAATTAAACGGCAGGAACGGCAAAACGCCTTGGCGACATGGCGCACTCGACTCGTGGATCGTTATGAACGCAAACGCGTCATTGGAGCAATTCTGCCGGTCTTCGAAGTCTGGATGCAGCGACGAGTTGGAAGACTAACCTAAGATTTACACAGATAGCTACCGGACACGGGTGCTTCGGTGATTACCAGGACGCAAGGCGACGGCGAGCTATTTCCACTGCGGAGGACGGGATCAGGACTTCACTTCTCACACGCTCGCGGTATGCCCAGCGTAGGAACGGGAGCGAACAATTCTGCTAAACTGCATTAGACGGAACCTCACCTGAAGTGGCGGGCCGTAGCCACCTTCTGTGAATCGGATATGATTCAGAAGGAGGCTTCTGAGCGGGATCGGGAGAGGGCGGATCCCACTCGGAGATGACGTGCCAAGGTGTTAGTTACGGTCCTCCCCTTGAAAACGGTGTTACCTTACCAGAAACGGGGTCTCCAGAGTTGCAGACGTTCGTGGCGGAGGCCTCGATCGCCTAGTTATGTAACCCCCCGAGCAGGACGATGACTCGGAAGTGGTCTCGAGACATCATGGTAGCACTGCGAGGGTGCTGGGGGCAGCAAGCATTACCCCGGGACGTACAATTAGTGTAGCAAAGCGCTGGAGGGGCTCCAGTTGTGTTCTGAACGGAGATCTCGGCACCCCTTGTAAACGCTGATTGTGACCACCGTGGGGTTTAAGCCGGTAGGAGCCCGGCATAACCTTCTCGTGGTACCTGGAACGAATGGTATCCATGAGGATTTCCCTCGAAAAAAAAGGTTTGGTTAGATTAGGCGGTAGCAACAGCACTAAGGAAACTTATGGTATGACCAAAGTATCAGTTGGCCGGCCCCAGTTGCGGGATATAGATCCATTGCCCACTATTGTGGTAGGTAAGGAAAACGGCACCGCAGTACCGATAATCGTCTTACCCCACGCCTCATCATCGCTACCCTAGCGGTGCAGTCTCGCCAGAACCACGGATGATAGGTATTTTAGTTAAAAGAATATTGAGGTAACAAAAGTATGTCTAACCTTTTCAAACAATATTTTTATAGAATAAGAGTGACGAACGAGCACTCAGTTCACTTGATGGTGAACAAATTTAAGTGTCAATTGCGTGTTGTGTAAGTGTAATTTAAGTGTGTAATATCGAAGTCCAAAAATCGAAATACCTGCCTTTTATTGTGCTCAAGAATTTATTGGCATTCCTTTAAGACACGCATAGCCATTTGAAAAATATTATCTGTTTATCTGTCTGTCTGTCCTTGCAAATCTTCGTAATTAATAAACCGATTGTGATAAAACTTTACAAACATGGATGCTGCGGTACATAGACATCTACATTTATCCTAAATTAAGAATGAAAATCCGAGGTCCAAGTTGGAATGCTTCGATTCCAGTAAAAACGGTTTCCGGAACTGACCATATGAAACATAGCAGAATTAAGCTGCTTTTTTATGCTGGTAATGTGAGAGCACGGTCCTACCCTGGTCAAGCCGACCTATTCGTGCTACAACCATAATATAGCTATAAAGAGGTTTTATCATGTATAAATATACCAAATACCAAATGTAATATTTTAGCATGGAAGTTTTTTTATAAAATCTGGCAAAGTGCATAGTAAATTCTAATTCTTATTTTGCAGAAAATTATCGTGTTTTAGAAATTGTAAGTTGATAATAGACCAACAATGATCTTTATCCGAAACCTTAGTTGAAATAACTAGAACCGGCACTTTACTATGAAAGTCTGAAACATATCGCACTGTTCTTATATTAAAGTGGATGGGGGGGGGGTACACGTGCGAGTAGGATTGTTAAATTCACATACAATTAGATAAAATTACAATATCGCTATATCTATAGTTGGTGATTCACGCTATGCTATTCATATTTGTGTAGCAGCCTCGTACTGATAAATGAGGTGTAGAGTAGCCTTCCAGCAGATGGGTTTATTAGACTTTCTGCATATCTAGTCAGACATGCGGAAAGTCAATTAGCAAAGATAAAGAAAGAAAGTCCTCAGCAAAGTTTTTCAGTAAAATGCAATTTATATAACCCATTTATTTCTGCGATAGAAAAAAGCACTTTTTGTTTCATAAGTTCACACATTTTCCAGATTTTTGTTTATCTATTTTAAGACATGAGAAGGTAACGGTTGGTAGGTATATTTTGATAGGAGTGAGTGCAAACCAGCATATGGCTCACCAGTGTTGGTATTCAATCTCATAATAAAAAATATATATTTATTGCTTTAAATTTTTCCTTTCGTGGGAAATAAAGTACTGCGGTGTACAGCAGACCTAAATGTAAACATTACTAACTTAATTAAAAAATAGATACTATACGGTCTAACACCTGTACATTTTTGCTTAGAAGCAACGTCATTCGGCCGTGTGTGTTGAACTTACTTTTAATGTTAAAATGTACAAATGTTTAAATGTACATTAAAGGGAAAAACTACTCCTAACATAATTTTCGTACCTAGTTTTAACTGTATTTTAATACATTTTTTACTTTCGTTATTTTAAATACTACAACTTTACTGTAAATATAAATACATAAATAATATTATTAAAATTATAATAATAATAATAAATACGGCCCGAATAGTAAGAAGGTTCCTATCTTTGGATGCCTAACTTCACCGATGGCTTAGAATTCCTCGCCGCGGTGGATAATAACCGAAATAATAATATTATTTATATAGATTGTATTTATATTTATAATATTATAGTTTTGTGATAATATATGTGATAAAAATAAATAATAAAAATAGTAAATCATTTTTTTTTTTTCTCTTCACAAAGGTATATAATTTCACATTATTTCTTAAATAATACGGTTGTAAATAATTTTGACCTTTGTGAGAGACTGGTGTCCATACTAGGGTAATCCCTGTGTTATAGATCGCCAGGCCCTCACCCTAACGGATAGCATGTATTACATTTTCAAAACTATTACAAGAGAAATACAAGAATAAGAAATATTTCAACAAGTAAAGATTCTATATGTTGTTTTTAAAGTTATTTATATATGTGTAATAGTGTGTATGTGTACGTGTGTGCGTGTGCGTGTGTGTGTGTGTGTGTGTGTGTGTGTTTGTGTGTGTGTGTGTGTGTTTGTGTGTGTGTGTGTGTGTGTGTGTGTTTTTAGGATAATACTCTCAGTAAATTTTCAGCATCCATATAATCGATATTTAGCAACCACTTCTGTAATTTTTGTTTACATGCATGTTTTGGTAGAGAGTAAATTGACAAAAGTTTATTTAATTTGTTATAAAGGTAACCTCCCAGGAAGCAAAAATGCTTATGCGAAAATTTTGTCTTTAGAAGCTTACTGGGACAAACTACATATTTCCTTCTTTTTTCATTATTATAGGATGACTCATACTGTATAAGAGAATGTTGTAGCAGCGTAGTGTGCAATATAAACAATTTACGAACAGATAAGACATTACAATGTTGATAAAGGTCAGTTGTAGAACAACGGAATGGAAGACAATTGCTAACTTTTAATAGTGCCATTTGAGCCCTTTCTAATTGCAATATGGTCGTTTTAGGTGCTCCTCCCCAGATGGTAATGCAAAATGTCAAAAATGATTGGCACAGTGCAAAATATACCATTTTTCTTACATTAAAATCTGCAACACGACGTAGATTTTTAAAAATATAAATTAACTAAGAGATTAATTAAGAGCCGTGTAAATATAACAGAATGCGAGTAACCCGGGTTCGATCCCCGCCGGCACCAATGAAATTTTTAATTGCAATTTTAAGTGCTGATTTACCAAGTGCTCGGCGGTGAAGGAAAACATCGTGAGGAAACCTGCATGTCTGAGGAATAAGAAAAAAAAATATTTCGAAGACATGTGAAGTTCGCCAACACGCATTAGGGCAGCGCGGCGGACACTTCCTTGCCCTAAAACCCTCTCAGAAATGAGGGGAGGCCTGTGCCCAGCAGTGGGACTTATATAGGCTGTAACTTTACTTTTTTATAAATTAACTTACGTATCCTTTTTTTACGTACTTAAGAGGCCAATATGAAGGTGAAAGCTTAGGGTATTATCCATCATTACGCCAAGATATTTTGTGCAATTCGTACTAGGACAGGAGCAAGGGCTTTCAATTTATGAGCAGCAGTGAGCTGTAATGTGAAAGTATTCTAGCTCAGATACATTGATGTTTTGGGTAGTAAATGCTATGTATTTTGTTTTATCGACATTTAATGTAAGTTTAGATTCTTTTAGCCATTTATTTTTTAAATCGAACCCATTTTGTGCGAAGTTAAATACCTCCGACCATGTATCTGCCTGGAAAAGAAGAGCCGTGTCATCCGCAAAGGCAATGATCCTCCCATTCTGAATTTTTAGATTACGTAGTGTATTAATATATGTAAGAAATAGCGTGGGACCAAGCACACTACCCTGTTATACTTATACTACGAAGAATATTATGAATGGTCCGCCGAGCTGAATTTTATACAATTATTAATTAAATTTGTTAAAATCACAGCCTATACACGTCCCTGCATCCCTTCGGTGTACCATACTATATATTCGAATGAACCAAATGGCTTTCCTCATGGTTCGTGTATGCATTGTAGCATGGAGTGAATAAATTTGCCTGTCTTTGCATACAATTACAAGTTAATTTGTGGTTATCTTAAAAAAAGTGAATGGGCTATTATTGAGCTCAGACGGAGCTGTTTACCACCCAGGGCTGTCTTCATTACTTAACACCAAATGGAATTGTGGTCAATCACTGGTTTCTATTAACTATCAAAAGTTCGTAATAGACAAATACTGTTATTAGAAGTATTAGACGCCAGTTTTCAGAAATTTTTGTAAAAAGATTTTATGTTAAATATATTATAACATTTCATTTATTGCATAATTAAGGAATTTGTGGATAATTCTTATATCCCTATAGCGTAGTTTAAAGTACGAGTATGTCCATTGAAAAACTTTTTACGGGCTTTCAAAAAAATATGTATTTACATAAACGTCTTATTTGTATGTTGGTACAGCCATTTTTTTAAAACATAAGATAAGATATAAGGCATAAAATAAAGAATATTAGAATAAAAATTATAGTTTAATGAATAAAATATTTCAATTACTTTGCTTTATAATTTATACGATGGATAAAGTTTATCTGAAGATGGATAAATCAGATTTTAATAATATTAATGTAATTTTACTTCTTGATCGAATACAAAAGTGAAGTAATTGAACTATGTTATTCATGCAACTGTAATTTTTTATTTGTTTATGTTGTCTTTTTATATTTTTATAGTGTAAGGGTGGCAAACGAGCACACAGTTCACCTGATGGTAAGTGGTTGCTGTGGCACATTAGACATCTACATCTTCGATAACGAATCAAATTGCAGATGCTTTGTCACACGTGAGGACTAAGTTGGGATACTTCGTTTCCAGTGAAAAGGGTCTCCAGTTCTCTACACTCACCAAACGAATAATAGCCAACTCATTCATGCTACAACTATATATACCATTAATATAGCTACATCATGGCTCTACTACGTATTATGTACGTATATATTTTTATATGATTAACTTTTAAGTTGTGTGAGATCCGGACTTGGAATCGGGTATACTAATGTTCGTCTAAGTAATGACTTCTTTTATTATTCTTGTAATATTGCGTAGTTTTTGTAATACATGGTTTATTAAAATTTTTGGTTTATTTTTAGAATATAATTTACGTATCGATGAATGAAGATCGAATAAGTACGGTTTAGATTGTTTGGGTTCCACGGATTACAATTATGAAGATGAAGACGACAACGGTGTGAAGATTTTTTTGTAAAACTACAAGAGATAGCAAGTAGGTCATACTGCAGAGGAGGTGATTCTCAAATAAAATGGGCAGGTCATCAATATTCTTGTAATTTTCTCGGAAAGAATATTTAAACGAAATGGAAAAAAAACTCCTGACAGCTATAAACATTGTTATCCAACTGCGAGGTACTAAAACGTAAAATGTAGGGTATACAATTCGTATATTTTATACCTACTAAACAAGCCGAGTGAGAAATTCAACCGTAGGCCTTTTTTGTAACCATTTTTTATGATCTCATGAACTCATATTTCATGCGAAACGCTATCAACACGTCTTTGCCAAAAACGACTAAGCTAATCTAGATTTCTGTGTACATAAAAAAGGACACCTTTTTAGTTAAGCTAAATATACTGGTGGACAATAAAATAAGACCGCTCTTATTATTATGATTTATTCATTAATTACGGTCTGTTTAAAAATTAAAATAAATAATACGTTTTTGAACGTTAATTTGCAATCTTAATAGACCCTCTATTAACGGAAAAAATATCAAGTGTAAGTGTGTCAAGATTTTAGTTATCCACACTTTTTATGTTTAATGTCGTGTTGCTAGGATTCCATTTAAAACTATCATTAAATTTGTATTACTGATTGAAGTTCTGTGCCTACCACTTCCTTTTAACTGGTAAATATGGATCTAAGCGAAGTAGAAGACGTTCGAATCATAACGATGTTACAAACTGAATTAAGCCTGCAAAATGTCGCTCGACAATGTGAAGTAAGTCGATCCAATTAAGGTTCAATATGTCTACAAAAGTTTCAATATGTGTAGAAAAGATATCTGGAGACCGGTGGCTACATCAGAAGACCCGGATCAGGTCGACGAAAGAAGACATCTGAACGGGATGATCGATTTGTAGTGTCAGGAAGCCTCAGAAATCGTCATCCTTCTGGATTGGAATTGCAGCACCCATTAAGAGATGTCCGATGTGTCGCTGTAAGTGATAGAAAAATAAGAAGACGCCTTAAAGAACGCGATTTAAAACCATACAGTCCCGCAACAAGTCCTAAACTTACCACTGCTCATAAGGCTGCTATGTTAAATTTTGCTCGTGATCACCGAGACAGGACTGTCGCACAGTGGGGGAAAGTACTCTTTTCTGATATGTCTTGTATATGTTTATATGGTGCTGATGGTCGTAAAAGAGTATATCGTGGAACGATAGAACGATATGCACAATATGCCATATCTGAAAAGGTAAGCTTTGGAGGTGGTTCAGTTTCGTTCTTGGAAGGTATACGCTTAGAAGCTCGTACAGAGCTAATTATCGTAGATAGAGGAACTGTGACTGCTGATTCGTACATCACTGACATTCTTGAAGAGCATGTACAGGCACTACATGTGCCATTTTCAGCATTTATCGGTCAAGAATTTAAATTAATGCACGATAATATGTGCCTCCACACTGGTACTTGCGTTAGAAATTACATGCAAGAAGTGGGGATACAGGTTCTGGACTGGCCAGCACGAAGTCCAGACCTTAATCTCATAGAACATTTATGGTAGGTATGAACTAGAATGGTAGTAAGATAGCGAGATCCATCTCCGGAGAACATGCAACAGCTGAAAGCGGCTTTATTGGAGGAATGGGAAAACATACCCCAATCTACCATTAAAAAGTTGATACAATCCATGAACAAAAGGATGGTATGTGTTATCAAAGCCAGAGGGGGCAAACACCTCTTACTAAAGAAAGATTGACATCAGCGAAACTATTTTTTATCAGTGTGAAGTCGTTTTCTTTTTTTTGTATATTGCGAAAACAATAAAGTGGTTAATTTAAAACTGCATTATTTAATTTAAGAATTACCACAACAATAATAAGAAAGTATTAATAAAGTTTTTATTTTGAAACACAGTCACAACCACCGGTTCGGTAGGTGACCTGATTTTACTGTCCACTTTTATATATTATTTTATTTATGCTATTTGGCATTCTCTGCCCATCAATCCTGAATACCAAACACAATTGTTGGCAGGTTAGCTGACCTCTATTCGGCAAAAGAAGTATTCCTACTAAATGTTAAGTCTCTAGACCTTATGGTTTCAGAAATATCGCGATGATACTGTTTACAAGGCGTTTTTATTTGTTGCATTCTGAATAACATTGGGAAGGATGTAGCCGGTTTCGTAAGGGCCGATCCTCATTTACCGTTCACGGCTCGTTCTCGATCTGATTTATTATATGGAATGGGATTCGAGCGAAACTTGACTATTAAGGACAAAATATGTGTGTGAATTCATACTATATGAACGCACACACATATTTTTTTACTTGACAATATTTTATCATACCGAGATCGAACCGAGAACGAACTGTGAACGACATTATAATGAGGATCGACCCTAAAAGAGACCTGAAAAAATTAGCCCTGATGTACAATTTACTTTTGTGTGAAACATGATATTTTAGTATGCTCTGACTGCTATTATGGTGAAACCTAGCGAAAGACTAGTTTAATAGTTTATTTTTCCTCATTATTTCTTTATTATTATATAGTATGTTTATACTTGTTAAAAGCAAAGAAAACCTTGGTTAACATTTGGGTAGTTTCTTCTCCGGTTAAACCTTATTTGGAAACGGTAGTAGATTGGAAAATAGTAATATTTGACAAACGAACTTATATGTTTTTATGCCGATAAAATAAACATTTTTGAATTTCTATTTTTTTATAGATTCGAACCAAACGGCTTGCTTTGTCATCCGTAATGCGTACAGAGCAAATGCTTGGAATACTTTGTCGGCTTTTTTCTTTTTAGTTCCATTACAATTTAAGGCAAGAGTTGTTTGTTATAATGACAGTGTAATTTACCATATAGAGCTTCATCACCACCACAAGAACAATACAATATTTTTTAAACAACAATTAATGAAGAGCAATGTAATATTTTTAAATGCAATTTATGTTTTTCAATAAAAGTAATTATTCTACGATGGCTCCAATTTACTCTGAGTTATTTGAATTGCATTTTAAACCAATCATTATTCAAAATGTAACTCTACTGAAACGAAAGCTTATTATTAAAATTTGTTTGTAATTACTCAGTTCGCGTGTGCTGGGAATATAATTACCGTTATTTGTGAACTAAGCGTGTAATACGATGTTAATTACTTTAATTGTCGACCATATATTTTTTATCTGTGGTTTAGGTATTAATCCTGATTTTCCATAAAAAAGTGAACAAATAAATTAAAGCAATTTAAATTATTAAAAAAAATAACAAAGACGGCTCGGTAGTTTATTAGTTAAACATCTGGCGAACTACTATACTGTGGGGTCACGTGTTTGAATCTTGCACGAAATGAGTATTTTTTTAGAGAATAAGTATGCCAAACGAGTATAAAGTTTATGTAAAAGTCAGTGCAGTCCATGTATATCCATCCTCGGTTAAGAATCAAAATTCAAATGTATGTATTGTCACCCTTGAGGATGAAGATGGAATACCTCGTTTCTAGTATACAAAACATAGCTGCATTAAGCTGCTATTTTAAGTGGGTGTTCTGTAAAAGCGTGGTCCTTCCCCGGTCGAGATGACCCATTCGTTCTACAACCATTAAATATCTGCAGCGTAATTTATGTATGTAAAATGCCACCATGATGCATTGTATAATCCTAGTGCTTTTAAAAGAAAGAATTTGAAATATAGGACGTGTTATTTGTCGGCAATAAGAACACTTGTTCATTGCGAGATTTGTCACTCATTCGAAAAAGGTTTTCATCGCAATTGACAAGCATAGGTTACTCAATCATCCACAAGTAGCCCGTTAGACGCGCTTTTCTTCATCGTGTCAGTGCCCGCCAAAGAAGAGGTAGTTGTCTGTAGTTAATCTGTAGTGAAGCTTGTACGATACAACTAACGTAATAAGCTGGGTTAGTTTTCATATTTGACAAAAATATCATGAATATTCGGCTACTGTACGCTCTATTCGTTTTTCAGCCAAATAATGTGTGGATATTTTATTCGGCCAAATTCTAAATACATTTGAATAACAAATCACTCCCAAAATTTTTCCTAATTTTTTCTCTCCGTGATGATTTTTACTAACTTTAGTAAAGCTTTTGACAAGGTTTCACATAAGATTTTGATTTTTAATTGTGTGCCTACGGAATTTGTGACTTATTCCTCAAATTACTAAATTTATTACAAAGGACCATCTTTTTTCAATCAAATACTAAAACCATAAGTTCCAGCGTTCCTCAGGGTTTTCATTTGGGACCAGTTTTATTTAATTTATTCACAAATGACATTAAAATGTTTTCTGTTTTCAAAATATTTTCGGTACCGATGATTTGAAATTTATGAGAATAATTGAGAGTGACGATGATACCAAATTATTAAAAAATTGGCGTTGATTGACTTATGCAGTGGTGCAATAACAAAATGTACTTAAATACAAATAATTAAATACTCCAGAAAACAGAATTTAATGCATGTTAGTTACTTTACACATAATATTAAAATTGAGGATCTCTACTTCCTTTATTTCAATATTTTTAATTTAATTTGATAACTCATTCGGGATCTTGGTGTAATATACGACAGAATATTAGCTCTCGAACCCCCGTTTGAATAATATTAGGTAAGAGTATCTAAACCGTTGGGCTTTGACGTAAGGATTTCGAAAAATATGCATTACAAAACTAAAATATTTCTCTCTCTAATATTGTAGTATGGTCACCACAAAGTGCTATAGTCTATCATTAAGAAGAACTATTTTGGGAAGAAATTTACCTTATGCTAGATTCTATAAAATTAGTAATGGATACAGTGATCAAGTTGACATTCACTTTGACTCACGTAGAATTTTTTTTAAGTCTTTCCGTAAATGCATATGTTAGAAGCGTAAAGTAAAATAATTTTTTTCTCTTTTTAAGTTAATGTAGTAAGAATAATTCTTACTAAATGATATATTTTTAATGTTAGTTGAGGATCCCCCTAAAAAAGCCGGTTCCAAAAAGGCTTTAGTACCATAAAACATAGAGTATATACATATATATGTATATACTCTTCGGTAAATTGAACAAAAGACCAAAGAGCACAATCTGCCACTTTGCCTTGCGTATGTGTCTATGAGATAGCCTTTGGTTCCATCGAAAATTGGGTAGTGCTACAGTTTCTTCAGCGGTGCCAAATTGATCACCGGTATATTGAAGTGCTGAAGTATTTGTAGAGTAGGGCTACGTTAGCTATCCGAGTACACAACCAGAGTATTAAAGCCATCCATCTGCAGAGAGGTGTAAAACAGGGTGACGTTATATCCCCGAAATTCTTCATGGCTGCGGAAAGGATACGTTAACATCAATGGCGAGTACATCACTTGCCATCGATTAGCCGACGATATAGTTGTTATAGCAGAATCGCTGGAGTATCTGAACGATATGCTCAATGATCTCAATAGTGTCTCGCATGGATTAATGTTAGTACTCTGGTCACATCAATTAAAAACAAAGACAAAAAAGTGGAAGCCACCCACCAAACCACCGGTAGGCCTATCCTGGAACTTCTCACTTTTTTCGAGCTTGAAACTCTCAAAAATCTTCCAACTGGTTAATTTAATGATGTCTTAAATTTACATCAACAATTCGTTCCAGGATAAAATATAGCCTAGTTCCTACTCTCATTCCTCTCCATCTGTTTAAAAGTTTCATCACAATCTGTACAGCAATTTCGAAGATAAGCCTGGACAGACAGAAAGATAATCAGATGAACAAACAGACAAATGCTTTGAAATTTTTTACATTGAACCAGTGAATCAAAATCAAACATTGTTGAAAGTAAGAAAAACGTTATTATTTATTAAACGCAGGATAAAGGTTATTTGTGTACGAACATTTATCTCGCATTGGCAGATATTTGGAAAACTTAACAACACTGACAGCTGCCGTACTTCACGATGGTGTAGAGATGACGTAGTTGGACGTAGTTAGGATAAGGTTTAGGTTTAAATAGTTGATTATCTCAAAAAAGAAAAAAAAATGCTCTTATATGAGACTTAAAGGTAACATAATTGGTAAATAAAAATACATTGCTCTGTCTTGAAATTAATGTTTGACAGTGCCTTTTTAATTTCTCTTTAAACTTTAAAAACGATTTTTCATGAAATACTTTGTTTGGTAGGCTATTGTATAGTAGCACTCCCTCGAACTGAATAGTTCTCGAACCATAGGTTTTAGTCCTAGCTTTTGATAATTGCAGTTTATGATTGTTTCGTGTACAGTGTTTATGTGATTTAGTTTTAAAACTAATTTCTGTGTCTATGGTATCTAAGAGAATTTTTCTGACTAGCACTCACGTTTTGTGTTTGTATAATTGACTTATGGATAATGTATCAGTTTTTTATAGAGCTTCTTAACCGGAAAGTGTTAGTCAAGTTTTAATAAAACTTTTAACAATTTGTTCTGGGATAGGTATTTGAAGATCCTTCACATTGCTTTTAGATGCACTTCCCCATATCTGTATTAAATATTATAGTAATGACTTAGCTAGTGAATTATAAATAATAGTTCGGACTTTACAACGAAGTTAATAAGAGATGTTAATTACTAAAGGTAAATTTTAAGATGGAGTTGGGTCTTCCCTTTGCGCCGAGGCAGAACTGTGTGAAAAATGACTTATAGTATTTTTTTCTTTCTGTTACTATTTAACTTCTATCTGTTTTAATGAATAATCTAAAATAAATAAATAATAAGGTTTTTGGTTATTGATTTCTGTATCAATCGACAACCCGAATTGGTTGACAAAATCACCATTAACACGAACGAAGCCGCGATTAAAAGCTAGCAGTATATAGATTTATTTCAAATTTTAATCTTAACGTGGAACAATGTGTGCTCTGTTTACAAAATAAAAATATGTATTTTGTCACGTGAAGTTAAAAAAAATTGCAAATATCTGTCCTTATCGTATGTCACAAAACTCAATATTTATCATTTTTGTTTTCGGTACTATAAAAGGAAAAATGGAACGATTAAAGGAAAACTTTATTGCATGACCATCCGTCCGTCAATCAAGAAAGGTTTTCCCAGAAACTGGTAGAGATATCCACAAATAGAAATAGAAACTTCTTAATAAATAAAGATTATAAATAATATTTATTGAAAGTCAATATTATTTTTAATTTACCACTAGTTCGATAAATACCCCTGTTCTGGGAAGAACCAGCAAGAAACCCAGCGTGATTTTGTTTAAAAAAAAGCAATTTACAATAATATTAATGTCACACAATAAACTAACAGACAGACAGACCAATCTTTAATCCTGCACTTCTTGTTCTTCATGATTAAATTTTTCGCCTTGCAAATACATTTTCTAGATAGTACTAGTCGGCGTATGTTGTTTTCACAATGTTATAGAACAAGAATTTTTTACCAAGTCATCACTTTGTCTCGTCGAGGGTCGCCCTACACTTCGCTTACTTGTAAGAGGCCACTAGAAAACCTTTTTAACAGAGCAGTTTCTGATTCTTCGATTTTTATATTATAATCGGCCCATTGACAACCTCATGTCCAAATTATGGAGCGCTCAAAAACTTTATTTTTATGTTTGGCGTAAAATAAATAGACCGTCTGCGGTGAGAAAAAATAATCTTGTAAATTAACATAGACAACAAATCAGTATAAGTGAGTGTCTCCTATTCTGTACAAACGGTTGGAAATAATGTAAATTTTTCGCAAGGTTCGGTGAGGTTCTTTCTTGAAAAAATAAACAAAATTTTATTACTGGTCTGATATTCTCCTCACTTTAAAAACAAGAAATTCATTAATTTTCTATTAGGTATTTATCTATGAAATCGCCGTTTTTATAAAATAAGTTAACGTAATTTTTTTCTATATTTTTTATTCCTATTAATCAAAGTAATCACCCATGATGCATCTTTGCCAACGCAGTGGTAGTTTATTGATGTCCTTCTTGAAGAAATCAGCCAGACCGGAGGTAACAAATTCTTCAAAGGAATTTTGTATTGCCTCTCAGGTATTGTTTTTTTCCCGACAAAAAGTTATCCAAATTCTAGAAAAAGTAGAAATCTGTAGGCAAGGTCTGGTGAGTACGGCAGATGACGTTGAGCTTCTAACTCCAGCTCTTGTAACTTGGAAACCGTCTGTTGTGCAGTATGAGGTCGCATGTTGTCGTGCAGGAGCAACGGGGACGAGCGATTAACTAAAGCTGGTTGGAGACGTGTAAGCTTCTCCATCATCGTGTTCACTTCTTAACACATCTGCAGTAATGCTCATCCCCTTTGGTAAGAAGCTGTGATGAATAACACCGACGCTAGACCACCAAACAATGACCATTACTTTTCTAGAGGTGATTCGTTTAGGGCATTGTTTTGGTGCTGAACCATGATCCAACTAACATGCTGAGTGCGATTGTCAAACAATGCGGTTCAAAAATTTTTCGATTGTGTGCCTGTCGAGCAGTGCAGCAAGATACGTCAATTTGATCAATAAAAAATGAACCAATTTTTTATGCTAATGTCGAAAGCTGCTGCTAATTCAGCCGTAGATTGAGTCTCACTCATCAGCTATCCACGGTCGTCTTTAATTCGTCATTGTCGACCAAAGTTTTTGGATGATCACGGGGTTTATTTTTCAGGTTAAAATTTCCAGAACGGAAGCGGACAAACCAATAATAGGTGGTGCGTTCGTTTGTAGTATTTGCTTCGTAAACGTAGTTGATTTTGCGTGCCCTTTATGCCGCGTTGCTGGCACGACTGTACTCATATTTCATAATTACTCAAATTTTTAATGTGGGTACATTAAAGATTTGGGTAATTGACAACTACAAAAACTTGAAAACTTAACGCTAGTGAATAAACAAATGACTATTACTAAAAACGAATTTCACGTTTTGAAAATAAAATTAGTTTGGAATCTTGCACCGACTTTAGAATGTAAACTTATTTTATTCTTTTTATTTGTTAGAAGTACGCTTTTACTTTTTAGTAAAATTTAATTTTTATAGCATTACTTCTCAAGGTATTCTAAATGTTTGTTCTTTACAAAAAACAAGTTTTCATTAGTCACTTAGAAGTTGATGAGATAAAAAATATAAAGGTTTACGTAAACGTAAATATTATTTCATATTTGTGTTTTTGCCCTGTCTGAAAAAAGTCCAGGGGCGCTCGCCCATCTCGCCTCTATGGTGTATAGATTGATTTTAGTAACATAAAAGAAAAATAAAAATTAAATAGCATCAAGAGTTTTTTATCGTTTAAATGAAAAAACGCGTTTAATGGAATGTAAATATTTTATTTCATTTTTTCATCTCCCCTTATTACCTCTACTTTTTATTCTCAAATCAATCACAGTACATTATTTTAATTTGACAGAAAGATACCTATTTCGAATGTATTTAAATGTATAGAATTGCTCTACTATACCACACGTATTAGAAACCAACAGCCAAACGCCGCCGACTCTACGACAGTGGATTCAACAATCATTTAATTTAGATAAGATTTTATTTCTTTATCAGCTAATATCCATTTCAATACACTGTTGGACGGATTTTCTTAAGTCGCCACACTTAGCAGGCAAATTGGTAATTAGAGATACCTTTGATACTATTTCACATACTTGTAATTACCTCTGATCGAGTGAACAAAGCATTATAAATTAGACTAACAGGAATAGGACACTACCTGTAATTACGTTTGAAGTGTAGAAACATAGTTTATATTGGTCTACAACCAATTAACGAATACAATATAGTGCAACGAACATATGCTATTTAAAAAAAATAGTATATGAATGTTGCATACCTAAATTAAAAAGAAGAAAATGATGTATGGGAATTAATATAAATATAATCTACCTTTTTAAGTCTGCCCTGGCTTCTGATATAGAGTTAAAACCGAAGGATTTTAAGAAAATATAAGTAGATATTCTTGACATTGTATTGATTTGATATTTATAACATAGAAATACATTTATACAATGATATTAAAACATTAATTAGGTTATCGCACTCTTTTTCGGCCTGGGCGTACTTCTGTCCGTCAAAACCAGTAATTAACAATGATATGGTTACAAAAATAGATAAATTTGTAACCATATCATTGTCGTCCTGACTTGTTTCTCATTAGAATCCAACAGGTTCGGTAAGAGTGCTTCAACACCAATCGATCGATCGTCGGTCGATGTCAATCGATTGATGTGGTAGATTTAGGTGATCGACGGATAGTGGTTGATATAACGTTGTTCAATCATCGGTCGACAAATAATCGATGTAGTTGTGGGCTTATCATCAACATCTTTCAAATTATATTCAGAAGAGGACGCGTTATTGTTGGCCAGTACGCTTTTGCTTGTATTATTATTGCAGAGACGCAAACTCAAAAGACTGTGGATGCGACAGTTTTTAAGACCAGATATAAGTTATTTCATCTAGACGATATTTTAAATAGATTTTGGTGCAGCAGGGCGGGTTCTTGAATAATCAAGCAGCTCAATCAACGTCAACTAATCCATTCTAACATCGATCGATGATCGATAAATTTCTGCACTAACAACGTTATACTCTCTTACTCATTGCCGCTCGAAAACACTGCTGTTTTCGCTGTTTGCTCTTAGAAGTTAATTAATAACGGCTTTATAATTTTTGTTCATTATTCAAGGAACAAAACCTTTCTAATCTTCAACTCGGCGCGATCGAAGTTTATAAACCATTAACGGTTGATGTTTCATAAATCAAAATTTCACAGAATCGATAATAACGTTCCGCTTTTACTGAGATTTGATAGCGCTGTAAATCTTTGTTTCAATTTCCATCTGATTCTCTAGTTCGGTATAAAATTGTAATAAATAAGGAAGGGGAACTTCAAGTTTGTCGGATACTGAACAATGGCAACAGCAGTCTTACTAAGGGATTAAAGTAAAATTTAATACTGATAATCCTTCATCTATTTCATAATAAGCCTTAAAAATTTCACAGCTAGAAAATGACTGCTTTTGTTACAGAAATAACCTGACAGCAAATTAGTCATAATAATTCTACTTCTTCTTTCTCTTCTTAATAAAGCCGTAAATGTCTAAAGTAGAACATGTCTCTTCCATTTTAGAATTATCCTTACAGCAAATAGTAATAATTATTATTCTTCTTCCTTTTCTTCTTAATCAAACCGAAAAATGTCCATCACTAAAGGGTCATAGTGAGGTTGGTTTTGGAGATCCAGGGCCCTGACGGGCAGATTTTTGGGAATGGTTTTTGGAAGGAAAAGTTAGTTTCCTATTTAACTATTGAGATATTATCATTAAAAATTTGAAATCATCTGCAAAATCACTTTAACTAAAACCTGATCATGAACAAACTGTTGAAAGCAAATATACCATAGCCAAAGAAAAGAAAGTCAAGGTAGGGGATAATTATACATTACATTACTTTCGTTTTAAAATAATAAGAGTATAATATCTTCTAGCCAGAATTTCAGTCACGGCGGCCAGTATCAACGGATACTTCTACGCAGTAGTATTTAACGAATGTCAGTGCAAGCACAGATGCACTATCTATGCTCTTACTCTTTCTCATATAATTGTGTAATAAGAGAAGAGTGTGGTTTGCAAGATGATGTTGTGACCAGGATTAAGAAAGGAATGATTCGCTGTTTTGGTCATGTGGAAAGAATGAATGAGGAAAGAGTGACAAAGAAAATTTATGTTGCAGAAGTGAATGGCAGAGTCGGAAAGGGACGTCCTAGGCGAAAATGTATCGACCAAATTGGCGATTTATTGGAAATGGGCCAAATTAGGAGTACCCTTAACCGACGAGCATGTATGCGTAGGTGTATGGATGTGAAGGAGGCGAGAGAGGTGTGTCAGGATCGTGCCAAATGGAAATCTGTAGTCTCTGCCTACCCCTTTGGGTGACAGGCGTGAGTGTTTATGTAATTTATGTATGTCTTTCTCATAGTCCAACACGACCGGGGAGAAATCAGGAACAGGTATCTTGTGTGGAAAAAAATTATGTTTATGACTTACAAAACACTGGTTTCAATTGGAATTTAAACCTAGAACTTATGGCTCTGTTCTCTGATTAGTATCAGTTGCCATTTATATACTAAGATTACGTTTATTGTACGATTACGATTATATTAATGCGGCGTTATTTAGATCTAAGATACAAACACTTTTATGAAATAAATTTTTCTTTTTGTAAAAACTCTTTAAAGTTTTTCATATTAAATATAGTATAGATCCATCCTGGAATTGCTTTCTATCTATTGGTAAAGTTTCAGCACAATCGGTTCAGCTTTTTTTGTGAAAAGAATATTCACAATGCTATAAACATTACTAATATTCCCCTTAATTACTCGTGGTACACTTAAATTGCTTGTGTTACGAGTGGTTCACGTCAGAAGTCGAATGACGGATTCGAACCCACGAACTTTTTGAGTTCGCGGCTCGTGCCCTGCCATTAGGCTACTGTCGCTTTTAGCTAGAAGTCATCATCATCATCTCCATCATCATTACAGCCCTTCACAAGTCCACTGCTGAACATAGGCAACGGTCCTGAGCTACCTGCATCCATCGACTTCCTGCATATCTTACCAGGTCGTCACTCCATCTAGTGGGGGGTCGCTCTACACTACGCCTACCGGTACGAGGCTGCCACTCGACAAACTTTCTTCCCCATCAGTTATCGGTTCTTCGAGCTATATGGTCGGCCCATTGCCACTTCAGCTTACTAATCCATTGGGCTATGTCAGTCACTCTGGTTTTACTGCGGATATCTTCATTTCTGAGTCTATCACGCAGAGAAACTCAGAGCATAGCCCTCTCCATAGTTCGCTCAGCGAATTGAGCGTACTCATACGGCCAGCATTGAGGGAACACGTCTCAGATGCGTAAGTTATCACTGGTTACACGTACTGGTTGTATAATCTAGTTTTTAGAGATTGAGGTATACCTGACGAGAAGATGTGTCGTAATTTCCCGAACGCTGCCCAGCCGAGTTGAATTCGTCGATTGACCTCTCGGTCGAAGTTGGACTTACCTAGTCGGACTATTTGTCCCAGGTAAACGTACTCGTCAACAACTTCGAGCATAGTGCTCCCAACAACTATCGGCATAGGTGTGACATGAACATTAAACATGAACTTTGGTTTGTCCATGTTCATCTTAAGACCTATCCGTTGGGTGACACCATAGAGGTCATTGAGCATAATGCTTAGGTCCTCCAGCGATTCTGCCATAAGGACTATATCGTCGGCAAATCGAAGGTGAGTGATTTACTCGCCCTTTATATTAATACCGTATCCTTTCCAGTCCAGTAGCTTGAAAATGTCTTCCAACGCAGCGGTGAAGAGTTTCGGGGATATAACATCACCCTGTCTTACACCTCTCTGCAGTTGGATAGGTTTCGAACTCTGGTTCTGTAGTCAGATAGCCAACATAGCCTTACTGTACAAACACTTCAGCACTTCCATATACCGACAGTCATCTTGGAAACGCTGAAGGGACTGTAGCACCGCCTAAATTTCGACGGAATCAAAGGCTTTCTCATAGTCCACATACGCCAGGCAAAGTGGCGGATTGTACTCTTCGGTCTTCTGTACAATCTGCGGCGAGGTATATATGTGGTCTATGGTACTGAAGCCTTTTCGGAAACCAGCTTGTTTGGAAGGCTGGAAGTCGTCGAGTCTGCGTGCGAGACGATTCGTAATGACTCTCGAAAACAACACGTGGACGCGGCTCAGAAGGGAAATCGGTCTGTAGTTTTTCAAGAGAGTGTTGTCGCCTTTCTTAAAGAACAAGACCACCGCACTTTTGCTCCACGCCTCCGAAGTAGTGCCACCATGGAGGACGGAATTGAAGAGCTTCTGAAGGACTTCAAGTATCGATTTTCCACCCGCTTTCAGAAGCTCCGCTGTAATTCTATCCTCGCCTGGGGCCCTGCCGTTTTTAAGGTGCTGGAGAGCCATTCTAATCTCGCCCAGACTGACGTCCGGGATATCATCGGAATAGTGTCGGATAAGACTTGCTCTTGGATCGTTACTCACACTTGCGTCTGGCTCCAACGATGATGTGTACAGCTGCCCATATAACCTCTCAATCTCACTCAAAATCTCAGGTGTCCCGGAAACGATGCTGCCACACTCAGTCTTCAGCTTTGACAGTTGGCTTTTTTTGGTAGACAGATCTCTGGCAAAGACTTTGGAGCCCTGGTTTCGCTCAATCGCTTCTTTAATACGAACAGTATTAAAGTTGCGTAAGTCTCGCCGCATGCATTTGGAGATCTGTCTGTTCAGTTGCCCGTATGCTGTCAAATCTGTTGACGATTGCAGCCTCATCTCCCGTCTAACAGCCACGAGATTAAGAGTGTGATCGGAGAGTTTTTGTGTTCTTCTGCGGCGAGTCTTGCAGAACTTAGCACCTACCGCATGGACAGTTTCCACGAGCTTGTCATACATATCGTCCACTACATCCACTACAATCTTCTAGGCACTGAAAGCGGTTACGTAACTCGAGCTGAAAGATTTCGGGATTCTGGATCAGAGCATGAGGGGGACGGAGCGTTGACTTCATTAGACGAGACCTCTCCAACTTAACGTTTAGGTTCAGTGTGCCTCTAACCATTCGTTGATCGCTGCCAGTTTTCACCCTTGCGATCATTGAGACATCACTGAACAGTTGGCGTCTAGTCGGGGCTCGACCAGGTCCGCTTTCTGTGGGGTCATTTCTGAAAGAAAGAGTTCATCATAAAAAGTCCCTCTTTTTCCATGAAGTCGGCCAGCTGCTGGCCCCTTGGGTTCCATTGCCCTATCCCAAATTTCCCTACCTTCAGCTTACCATCCTTTTTTGTGCCCAGTTTTGCTTTGAAGTCTCCCATAAACACCTATAGTGAGTTTTGGAGGAATGCACGGCTCTAGAAATATCCTCATACATTTCCTCCACCTCCTCATCCGGATGTTCCGACGTTGGCGCGTAAACCTGTATGACCTTCAGCGAATACCGTTTGGTGATTCTGAGTATAAGGTACGCAAAACTCGTCGATACACTCCCAATCTTTAAAACGTTGTTAACGAGAGATTTTTGGACGATAAATCCAACACCTCCTTGGGACAGATGGTTGCCCTCCCGTTGATAGAACAAGTTGCCGCATTCGAGAATCACCGTCTTCTCCCTCTCTCTTTGAACCTCCTATAATCCTATAATATTCCAGCGCAACTTGTCTATCTCTTCTTCCAGCTCCAGGATCTTCTCGTCAGTCCTCAGCGTGCGTGTATTAAATGTTGTCAGGTCGAGTCGTCGTAGGTGGCAACCGAACCTCCACCGGAGATTCTTAGTACCCCCTTCTCCGCCGTTACCATGGTCGCCACCGTAGTCAGGAATAGCGGGGCCGCCGGGGACTGGAGGCCGTCTATTTGTGTAATTCTTCTTGGGGGGTATATTGCCATAGTTGCCACGCTTTGCGGATGGGTTGGCAACCGCAGTATTTTGTTGTACAGTTGGTGTTATCATGAAGATGCTGCTGCCCATCTCCTGCCTGTTTCCCTCTGTCGCTTTATACACCCACGGGAAGATATGTGGTAATGGATATTCTTAACCGCTACTACACGCCAAGAGCTAATCTTTCAAGTTCTTTTAAAGATTAGCACGGACGGACAGACAGAAAGACAAATAATTCAAACCCCCTGAGCTTAATAGAAGTCAGTTGTTTCAATATTACAGACAGACATTCATTCATTTATATGTATAGATCAATAAAGATATAAAATATTTTAATACAAAAATATCCCATTTCCCTAATACTAGCAGTATTAAATGTGGATTAATTGAATTAATTAAGGTTTACTATCGCAACAGACATAAAGAAGCTTCCATTAAAACACCTACTGGCAATAAATTAGATGAAGGTATAAAAACACAGCTGTAAAAGTTATATTTAAGTAATTGGACCGAACATTCGAGTCTGTAGATCGAGTCATCACATTGTCTCATACAATTAAGTTAAATTTATTTTTTCACCTCTGTTCTGCAAAAGTAATATTATAAATGAATTTATATGTGAGAGAGCCACTTTACAGCTATATTATAGTTCTAGCACGAATGACCGGGTCAGGATCACACTCTCACAGAATAGAGAACGAGAGATCTTGTTACTGAAAATGGGGCACTCCTGTTTAGTTCTCACGGGTGTCAACGCGCCGCATTTTGATTCTTAATCGAAGATAAATGTAGATGTCTATGAACCACAGCGTTCACTTACTATCAGGTGGACAGCTGCTCGTTTGCCATCCTTATTCTGCATACAAACATCTTAATGATTTCTTAAATTTACGCGAACACTACACATTGAATAAAACTAGTATTTACGGATTTTATCGCGTTTAATTACTTTAATTTATTTTTAAAAATTCTCGCAAAAGAACACCGATTCCTACCAAGGATGATACGCGAGGCTATTGAAATTAAAAAACATCCAAATTTCAATAGAGAAGATGTTTGGGTGCTACCATCTGCTTGGGATCCTATAATTAACAAAATTAAACCAAAACCCAAGCATACCTCTGCAAGACTTCATGATACTATAAGCTCGTTTTGCGTAAATCGGACCAAAAATTAATATAAAAAAAAACTGAAGGTAGCCGGACTAACTATGACATTGGGACGTCAAACATCTCAGTCCCCCCCGTGACCATGGGTGCTGTAAAGCTCCCGAAACTTCGGGATAATAATAAAAATAAATTAAAGTAATTAATCGCGATAAAATCCGTAAATAATAGTTTTATTCAATACAAACATCTTCTCGTTGGTCACCCTCATTCTTTAAAAAGTTATGTTTTATGTATTATTTTTATATCTATAGTACCGTGTAATATTTAACTCAAAACACTGAAGCAAATCAAAGAAAATTTGAGTTCGTGTGGGCACATAAAAATTATTCTTGGCAGATTGATAACCTCATTTACCGAATAAATCTATTTTTTCTAATTTTGTTTTGTGATTAAGGTGGAAAGAAATGAAATTCATTTCCTTTAAATACAAATGCAATGTTCTAAATATTTTTATGTGAAATAAATGTTGCTTGAGTACTTTCATTATTTTTATTAAATTAATCTGCATTATTAATGTTCGTTCCCTTTCCTTATAACCTTCATTACGTCATTCACATTAAAAAAGTAACTAAACAGATCTAGGTGAAACTATTTCGTTGTTCCTACTGCTAAACTACTTATACGGAAAGAATCAAAATATAAGTTGATATAGATTGACGATTATGTGATTTATTGGGTAAGGTTTCATTAGTATAAACATTATGTGGATTCATGTACAAGTCAATGGGGCAATACAATCCCCCTTTCAGGTTATTGCTGGGGCTTCCACGTTACTTCAGTGCGTCAGGTATGTTTGTTGACGCCCCAAAAATAACGTTCCCATTCTTATTTGGAAAGAACGGATTCTTAACGTAATAATTGTAAAACCCGAGTGAGTTTGAAACGTCTATTTTCTTTATAACTTATAAGTGGGTCTAGACAACTCCTATTTCTGCCTATTTCTTTTAACAATCCGCAACGTTACAACGATGCGTTCGCTTGAACCGATCGGATCCAGATTTAGGTTTTACGCACACTTAGTACCGTGTAGGGGTGTGTTGCCGTCGAAGGAAAATGGGAGATCTCCCGCCGGGCAAGGTGTTCTGTCCGGGGAGCGGCCAGCACTCCGTGTGATAGTTCGGAGATCTTCTATGTATGCTGTTTATTATTCGGAATGTTGATAGCGTTATTTAGTCTTCGGTGTGTTTTGCTTGTGGCGCAATGACAGCGCCACCACATCACCGCCCTGCTCAGACCGGAGGTCGATAGTGCAGCCTCGTTGCCGATGAATGTGCAAGTGTCAGGAGATTGCCTTGTAGTCTGCGGTGAGTCGAGAAGAAGGCAGGTAATTTGCGAGAGTGCCGTGAGGCAGAGACGAGCAGTAAGGCTCAGAGCCGTGTCGAGCGCTGTCGAGTACGAAGAACAGGAAACATTATTATTC